>JAWQFJ010027166.1:2500-45000 GCA_034096865.1 Theodoxus fluviatilis
GAGTTTATTGTACTTGATTGGCGTAGTGGATAGCACTTTCGGTAAATTTCGCACTACCAGCAGAGATTGTGTCAAATAAATCCAAACTGCTTATTAATTTCAAATTATTTTTTAATATGGAAATACGTTGAAAGCAAGTATTTAGTTCCCCTTTTTGTTTGCTGTTTTTCAGTTTTTCACCACTACAGCACTATGACATGCAAGATGACGATAGCGTCCATGCCGTTCTATAAATAAATGATCTGACCCAGATTATTGGTGCGACTTGCTTGTATGATGTGCTCGATGACACTCTCTGTACTCTCATCCCGTATATATGTTGAGAACAAAGGCAGAACACGTACTGTAAACACGGCAATAGTCTGGCATAGTTATGCGGTGAAAGAGAGAAAACGAGTGTTGTGGAATCGAAATTCGTGACAGTGTAATTTTTGTTAATATTCACAAATTCACATTGATACAAGTGGCTCGAAATAAATCTTTCGCATACTGCGCAGTTCGCATAGCAGCCATAATAAAGTAAAGAGAAAAGACCACCAACACACAGAGAGAGAAAAAAGGACATACAACTGAATGATGCAGCCGTCATAAGAAACGATGACAGATATCAGATCTGGAATTGAGGTTAAAAAAAAGAGGGGGGGGGGCTGTGAGGGAGGGCGAAATGCGTCTTTCCCATTTTGTGTGAGTGTGTGTGTGTGTGTGTGTGTGTGTGTGTGTGTGTGTGTGTGTGAGAGAGAGAGAGAGAGAGAGAGAGAGAGAGAGAGAGAGAGAGAGAGAGAGCGTGCGCGCTGAGGGGGTCGGGGGTGGCAATGGGTAGGGTGGGAAATGGGGTAGGGGAAGCAGATGCAAAAGCAGAAGACTTCCATCTGTTCAAGACGTGATGTCAAGCTTTGGATATACCCCTGTGATCCTGTACACAAAGCTGTGTGTGACTTACTTCAAAAGTTACAGTGGCACTACAGACATCCTGTTATCTTTCCAGGTTTACTGAAGGTCCTACAGATTTTTATTGTGTTTTTTTAATGCCAAAACCTGGAGGTTCAGCGCCAGCGGTTTTTATCTGTCTGTCTGTCTGTCTGTGTGTCTGTCTGTCCCGACTTAACGGCTGATATCTCAAAAACTACTGGACAGATTTCCTTGACATTTTGCACACTAACTGGAAGTTAGGACCGATTGAATGTATCAAATTTTCAGAATCGATGCTTGAAAAGAACGTGGTTTTTAAGGTCGTAAACTCGAAAGCACCTCGCTAAATACTCGATTGATGGAATGGCGAAATTGCAAAATGTGTGACGTCATCAATAACGTGACGAAACTTTATGTGTCTCTCTGCCTGTAAGGCCCGACTTAACGGCTGATATCTCAATAACTGCTGGACGGATTTCCTTGACATTTTGCACACTTACTGGAAGTTAGGTCCGATTGATTGTATCAAATTTTCAGAATCGAGGTTTGAAAAGAAAATGATTTATTTAGGTCGTACACTCGAAAACCTCCCCCCTCAAAATCATTTGACGGAATAGCCTAATCGGGTCAAACAGAGTTATCTTTTCCTACTTTCACAAAACAGTGGCTTCTTCGTATTTTGAACGTCTATGTTGAACATATACTTTTCCGTCTGCATTTCTCGTACTGGCGCAACTTGGTGACTTGAAAAAGTCGCTCCACTCCTCGTCTACGAGATCATTGTACAATTTGTTAGCCTCTCTTAGGTCACCACGAATCCTTCTTCCCTTCAGTGAGTGCAGATTCAAATACTCTAAGCGCTCACTGTAAGGAAAAGTGAATACCAATGTCTTTCCACACGTTGCATTGTCTTCGTCATCACAGTTTTTAACAAATTCAGCATTTTTAACAACAGAATTTTCTCCTGAGGTTCAACAGTGAAAGGAATCTTATGCATCACAAATTACGAAGTTCGATTTTTCTGTCCTCACGTTTATCATTGAATGCTGCTCGATCGTCTGCTTTTCAGCGCGCAGATCATAATTATGCGTCCGGTGTTATTTCTTTATTAAGACCAACTTGTTAGGGACGTGCTTTTCCATGGAGAAAATTGCGTTTAGATCTTTTACGAGAGATATAGTTTACTGACATCTTGATCCTTTTCCCAGCTTTAGTGTGGGGATTTTCATTTTAGTGTTTACACTCGCTTCTCCATGCACTCGGCAAATTAGTGTTCATGTTTACAAATTACGAAACAAACGGTTTCTCACATACATATCGCTTTCAAGAAATACTACAAAACCCCTTGCACGCAGTTGCATTTTGCTATTCATACACTAAACTTTATTCCTCACGCACGTGGCATAATCTATACAACACATCTCGCACAAGCGCTCTGGGGGAGACACGCAAAAACGGGGAGATCACTCTGTTAGAGATCTCGCTAAAATCAGCCGAGTGTGCGGTCTTAGTAATGTATGGTCTTTGGTTCAGTCTCTTAACCCTGAGATGGGTTCTTGAGGCACCACTGATGACTTTCGGACAATCTTCCTCCATCGATCTCTATCCTCTGTGGCTTGCTGTGAGTCAGCAAAGGTCAAGCATGTCCACTCTTTGATATTGTTCCCACCTCTTTCTCTGCCTGCCTCTCCTTCTCCCACCTGGTACGCATACGGTACCTTGTAGGATGGTCTTGGCCAGCCCACTACCTCTTGACACGTGACCGTACCACTTCAGCTTTCTGCTTTTCAAGATTGAGAGCAGGTCTTCGTGCTGTCCAATTGCTCTCCTGATCCTGTTGCTGACTTTCTCATTCGTGACATGGTCTTTATATGAGATGTTCAAAATCTTGCGGTAGCAAAACAATGGCTTCTTCGTATGTTGAACGTCTACTAGCAGACGCAAAAAAGCGGTACTACGAGAAGATTATTGACGTTGATGGGTTAGATCCGTATGAAATACCAAACAGTTCGTTATATCATCCATTTTTCTACAATTTACAGTGCAAAATACGAACCAATTGGGTTTACGGAAAAGAACGTTATAAATGCTTTACAAACACTCAGCCATATCAGTTTTCAATGGCACATTTGGTAGAGCATTGAACTCTTGGTCATGTGTGACCAGGTTCGATTCTGCACGGAAACTGTTTTTCTCTCTCTTTTTTCGAGAGGTTGTGAGTTCGAACCCGACATGGTTTTTTGTGTTTGTGTGTGTGTGTGTGTGTGTTTTCCCCGTCTTTTTTCGAGAGGTTCCGGGTTCGAACCCGATTTTTATTTTAATGCCAAAACCTGGAGGTTCAGCGCCAGTGGTTTTTATATCTGTATGTCTGTCTGTCTGTCCCTACTTAACGGCTGATTTCTCAAAAACTACTTGACGGATTTCTTTGACATTTTGCACACTTACTGGAAGTTAGGTCCGATTGAATGTATCAAATTTTCAGAATCAAGGTTTGAAAAGAAAGTGATTTATTTTGGTCGTAAACTCGAAACACCCCCTCCCCCTAAAATGTCATTGGACGAAATGGCGCAATGCGTGGCCTAATCGAGATTGAGTCAAACAGAGTTATCTTTTCCGACTGTAAGCAAAACAATGGCTTCTTCGTATGTTGAACGTCTACCAGCAGACGCAAAAAGCGGTACTGCGAGAAGATTATTGACGTTGATGGGTTAGATCCATATGAAATGCCAAACAGTTCGTGGTCTGTCGACAAAAACCAGTTGCCGGACATAAACCACGCCAGGATTGTACAATATTTTGTGCTAGCTCATACCAGTTCTCCACTGGCAGATTTGGTAGAACGCTGGACTCTTGGTCATGCATGACCAGGTTTGATTCTGCACTGAAACTTTTTCTCTCTCTTTTTTTGAGAGGTTGTGGGTTCGAACCCGACCTGGTTTTTGTGTTTTTGTGTGTGTGTGTGTTTTTTGCCCCTCTTTTCTCGAGAGGTTAAGGGTTCGAACCCAATCTTCTTCTTTTTTATGCCAAAACCTGGAGGTTCAGCGCCAGCGGGTTTTTTTCACGCAGTGGTCAATTCACAGCAAAAAAAATCGATAATCAGAATTATCATAAATGCACTCCACTTTTTGACTCGATCCCGTGAGGACACAATCGCTATTATCTGCTTCTTACATGTGTCATCTGTTGCGATTTCACTTGTCTCTCGTCGCGTTCTCACTGGAACGTTGTATCTCACGTGTACACTCTCAGGACAACACTTCATTCTAGGGCACAATCCCGTAGAGGACGTTTCGCACTCACCTACCACCTTACACTCTCACCTCTTTCTGCCATGCGCTCTCCTTCACACGCCCGCACTCGCGCCCTATAAGCGTTTTGGAGTCTTTCTAGAATCATCCAGAACAGAATTGACTGTCTCGAAGCTGCTCAGATGGACGTCATGCGACATATCAAACGAGGTCCATCCTGACTACATCATGTAACTAGCATCGGACTTGTAGACAGGACTGGCGTATGATGTGGAAGATACATTTCAGCACTTTTGCAACACGTCAAACTGGGAGATTCATCTGTAAGTGACCAAACGAAACACATTTTGGACTCTGAAGAAAACATTTAGAGAAGTCATGTAAGTGGAATATCCTGAGTTAAGAAATAAATAAATAAAAAAACAGCTTGAAAAAGCAAAACACGTAACTGGCTGATGACAATTACAGCAATCTTCATAATACAATCTGCAGGTAGAATGAATGGTTGCAGTAATTATTGCTAACAGTCCTTGGTGTGGGAGTTTGATATCCAGGATGAAAATGGTGGTGCTGATAACGTTGCTGCTGTTGCTGAGTCCAGGATGGATCATGCAGGAAGTGGAGTCTTGCCCTAACCGTCATCAGCCAGTTACGTGTTTTGCTTTTTCACGCTGTTTTATTTATTTATTTATTTATTTATTTCTTAACTCAGGATATTCCACTTACATGACTTCTCTAAATGTTTTCTTCAGAGTCCAAAATGTGTTTCGTTTGGTCACTTACAGATGAATCTCCCAGTTTGACGTGTTGCAAAAGTGCTGAAATGTATCTTCCACATCATACGCCGGTCCTGTCTACAAGTCCGATGCTAGTTACATGATGTAGTCAGGATGGACCTCGTTTGATATGTCGCATGACGTCCATCTGAGCAGCTTCGAGACAGTCAATTCTGTTCTGGATGATTCTAGAAAGACTCCAAAACGCTTATAGGGCGCGAGTGCGGGCGTGTGAAGGAGAGCGCATGGCAGAAAGAGGTGAGAGTGTAAGGTGGTAGGTGAGTGCGAAACGTCCTCTACGGGATTGTGCCCTAGAATGAAGTGTTGTCCTGAGAGTGTACACGTGAGATACAACGTTCCAGTGAGAACGCGACGAGGGACAAGTGAAATCGCAACAGATGACACATGTAAGAAGCAGATAGTAGCGATTGTGTCCTCACGGGATCGAGTCAAAAAGTGGAGTGCATTCATGATAATTATGATTATCGATTTTTTTTTGCTGTGAATTGACCACTGCGTGATAAAAAAACCCGCTGGCGCTGAACCTCCAGGTTTTGGCATAAAAAAGAAGAAGATTGGGTTCGAACCCTTAACCTCTCGAGAAAAGAGGGGCAAAAAACACACACACACACAAAAACACAAAAAACCAGGTCGGGTTCGAACCCACAACCCCTCGAAAAAAAAGAGAGAAAAAAAGTTTCAGTGCAGAATCAAACCTGGTCACGCATGACAAAGAGTCCAACGCTCTACCAAATCTGCCAGTGGAGAACTGGTATGAGCTAGCACAAAATATTGTACAATTCTGGCGTGGTTTATGTCCGGCAACTGGTTTTTGTCGACAGACCACGAACTGTTTGGCATTTCATATGGATCTAACCCATCAACGTCAATAATGTTCTCGTAGTACCGCTTTTTGCGTCTGCTGGTAGACGTTCAACATACGAAGAAGCCATTGTTTTGCTGACAGTAGGAAAAGATAACTCTGTTTGACTCAATCTCGATTAGGCCACGCATTTCGCCATTCCGTCAAATGACATTTTAGGGGGAGAGGGTGTTTCGAGTTTACGACCAAAATAAATCACTGTTTTTTCAAACCTTGATTCTGAAAATTTGATACATTCAATCGGACCTAACTTCCAGTAAGTGTGCAAAATGTCAAAGAAATCCGTCAAGTAGTTTTTGAGAAATCAGCCGTTAAGTCGGGACAGAGGGACAGACAGACATACATACAGATATAAAAACCACTGGCGCTGAACCTCCAGGTTTTGGCATTAAAATAAAAATCGGGTTCGAACCCGGAACCTCTCGAGAAAAGACGGGGGAAAAACACACACACACACACACAAACACAAAAAACCATGTCCGGTTCGAACTCACAACCTCTCGAAAAAAGAGAGAGAAAAAAATTTTCCGTGCAGAATCGAACCTGGTCACACATGACCAAGAGTTCAATGCTCTACCAAATGTGCCATTGAAAACTGATATGGCTGAGTGTTTGTAAAGCATTTATAACGTTCTTTTCCGTAAACCCAATTGGTTCGTATTTTGCACTGTAAATTGTAGAAAAATGGATGATATAACGAACTGTTTGGTATTTCATACGGATCTAACCCATCAACGTCAATAATCTTCTCGTAGTACCGCTTTTTTGCGTCTGCTAGTAGACGTTCAACATACGAAGAAGCCATTGTTTTGCTACCGCAAGATTTTGAACATCTCATATAAAGACCATGTCACGAATGAGAAAGTCAGCAACAGGATCAGGAGAGCAATTGGACAGCACGAAGACCTGCTCTCAATCTTGAAAAGCAGAAAGCTGAAGTGGTACGGTCACGTGTCAAGAGGTAGTGGGCTGGCCAAGACCATCCTACAAGGTACCGTATGCGTACCAGGTGGGAGAAGGAGAGGCAGGCAGAGAAAGAGGTGGGAACAATATCAAAGAGTGGACATGCTTGACCTTTGCTGACTCACAGCAAGCCACAGAGGATAGAGATCGATGGAGGAAGATTGTCCGAAAGTCATCAGTGGTGCCTCTAGAACCCATCTCACGGTTAAGAGACTGAACCAAAGACCATACATTACTAAGACCGCACACTCGGCTGATTTTAGCGAGATCTCTAACAGAGTGATCTCCCCGTTTTTGCGTGTCTCCCCCAGAGCGCTTGTGCGAGATGTGTTGTATAGATTATGCCACGTGCGTGAGGAATAAAGTTTAGTGTATGAATAGCAAAATGCAACTGCGTGCAAGGGGTTTTGTAGTATTTCTTGAAAGCGATATGTATGTGAGAAACCGTTTGTTTCGTAATTTGTAAACATGAACACTAATTAGCCGAGTGCATGGAGAAGCGAGTGTAAACACTAAAATGAAAATCCCCACACTAAAGCTGGGAAAAGGATCAAGATGTCAGTAAACTATATCTCTCGTAAAAGATCTAAACACAATTTTCTCCATGGAAAAGCAAGTCCCTAACAAGTTGGTCTTAATAAAGAAATAACACCGGACGCATAATTATGATCTGCGCGCTGAACAGCAGACGATCGAGCAGCATTCAATGATAAACGCGAGAAGGACAGAAAAATCGAACTTCGTAATTTGTGATGCACAAGATTCCTTTCACTGTTGAACCTCAGGAGAAAATTCTGTTGTTAAAAATGCTGAATTTGTTAAAAACTGTGATGACGAAGACACTGCAACGTGTGGAAAGACATTGGTATTCACTTTTCCTTACAGTGAGCGCTTAGAGTATTTGAATCTGCACTCACTGAAGGGAAGAAGGATTCGTGGTGACCTAAGAGAGGCTAACAAATTGTACAATGATCTCGTAGACGAGGAGTGGAGCGACTTTTTCAAGTCACCAAGTTGCGCCAGTACGAGAAATGCAGACGGAAAAGTATTTGTTCAACGTAGCCGTTCAAAATATGAAGAAGCCACTGTTTTGTGAAAGTAGGAAAAGATAACTCTGTTTGACCCGATTAGGCTATTCCGTCAAATGATTTTGAGGGGGGAGGTTTTCGAGTGTACGACCTAAATAAATCATTTTCTTTTCAAACCTCGATTCTGAAAATTTGATACAATCAATCGGACCTAACTTCCAGTAAGTGTGCAAAATGTCAAGGAAATCCGTCCAGCAGTTATTGAGATATCAGCCGTTAAGTCGGGCCTTACAGGCAGAGAGACACATAAAGTTTCGTCACGTTATTGATGACGTCACACATTTTGCAATTTCGCCATTCCATCAATCGAGTATTTAGCGAGGTGCTTTCGAGTTTACGACCTTAAAAACCACGTTCTTTTCAAGCATCGATTCTGAAAATTTGATACATTCAATCGGTCCTAACTTCCAGTTAGTGTGCAAAATGTCAAGGAAATCTGTCCAGTAGTTTTTGAGATATCAGCCGTTAAGTCGGGACAGACAGACACACAGACAGACAGACAGACAGATAAAAACCGCTGGCGCTGAACCTCCAGGTTTTGGCATTAAAAAAACACAATAAAAATCTGTAGGACCTTCAGTAAACCTGGAAAGATAACAGGATGTCTGTAGTGCCACTGTAACTTTTGAAGTAAGTCACACACAGCTTTGTGTACAGGATCACAGGGGTATATCCAAAGCTTGACATCACGTCTTGAACAGATGGAAGTCTTCTGCTTTTGCATCTGCTTCCCCTACCCCATTTCCCACCCTACCCATTGCCACCCCCGACCCCCTCAGCGCGCACGCTCTCTCTCTCTCTCTCTCTCTCTCTCTCTCTCTCTCTCTCTCTCTCTCTCACACACACACACACACACACACACACACACACACACACACACACTCACACAAAATGGGAAAGACGCATTTCGCCCTCCCTCACAGCCCCCCCCCCTCTTTTTTTTAACCTCAATTCCAGATCTGATATCTGTCATCGTTTCTTATGACGGCTGCATCATTCAGTTGTATGTCCTTTTTTCTCTCTCTGTGTGTTGGTGGTCTTTTCTCTTTACTTTATTATGGCTGCTATGCGAACTGCGCAGTATGCGAAAGATTTATTTCGAGCCACTTGTATCAATGTGAATTTGTGAATATTAACAAAAATTACACTGTCACGAATTTCGATTCCACAACACTCGTTTTCTCTCTTTCACCGCATAACTATGCCAGACTATTGCCGTGTTTACAGTACGTGTTCTGCCTTTGTTCTCAACATATATACGGGATGAGAGTACAGAGAGTGTCATCGAGCACATCATACAAGCACGTCGCACCAATAATCTGGGTCAGATCATTTATTTACAGAACGGCATGGACGCTATCGTCATCTTGCATGTCATAGTGCTGTAGTGGTGAAAAACTGAAAAACAGCAAACAAAAAGGGGAACTAAATACTTGCTTTCAACGTATTTCCATATTAAAAAATAATTTGAAATTAATAAGCAGTTTGGATTTATTTGACACAATCTCCGCTGGTAGTGTGAAAATTACCGAAAGTGCTATCCACTACGCCACTCAAGTACAATAAACTCAAAGAGCGGAAACAGGGCAAAGCATATGGCGAAGACAAATCGAAATGAACAACTAACCGTGCGCACTCTATCACAGTCTGAGAAATCTTCTCACTGTCTGGCAAAAATGAGACACAAATGCTGTGCGGAATACAACGCAATGAGTCAGTCTGCGTTCGCGTGAAAGCCATTTTGCCGCGAGATACAGCGAGAAAGGGGCGTGGCTGTGGAGTGGGTCGCCATTCCGTCAACTGATTTTGAGGGGGGAGGTTTTCGAGTTTACGACCTAAATAAATCAATTTCTTTTCAAACCTCGATTCTGAAAATTTGACACATTCAATCGGACCTAACTTCCAGTAAGTGTGCAAAATGTCAAGGAAATCCGTCCAGCAGTTTTTGAGATATCAGCCGTTAAGTCTGGCCTGACAGGCAGAGATACACATAAAATTACGTCACGTTATTGATTACGTCACACATTTGGGATTTCGCCATTCCATCAATTGACTATTTAGGAAGGTGCTTCCGAGTTTACGACCTTAAAAACCCACTTTTTTTCAAACCTCGATTCTAAAAATTTGATACATTCAATCGGACCTAACTTCCAGTAAGTGTGCAAAATGTCAAGGAAATCCGTCCAGTAGTTCTTGAGATATCAGCCGTTAAGTCGGGACAGACAGACAGACACACACACACACACACACACACACACACACACACACACACAGACAGACAGACAGACAGACAGACAGACAGACAGATAAAGTATGTAGGACCTCCAGTAAACCTGGAGGGATAAAGTATGTAGGACCTCCAGTAAACCTGGAGGGATAAAGTCTGTAGGACCTCCAGTAAACCTGGAGGGATAATCCTGCAAATACTGCGGTGACCCGGGCGTAAACCTGTGTAAACCTGGGTGTAAACCTGGGCGTAAACCTGGGCGTAAACCTGGGCGTAAACCTGGGTGTAGACTTGGGCGTAAACCCGGGCTTAAACCTGGGCGTGTAACTGTTCCTAGTCAGGGTCGGATTCGTACAGAGGGTTTGCCTTGCCACCATCGACCACCTTCTTCCCTAAGCCCATTCGAAACGGAAGCTCCGTCAGCGACCGTCTGTCCAATCCAAATCGAGCCTCCGTCGACCTTTCCACACTTCCGCCGGAAGACCCTTCTCCACCATTGATGTCTAGCTCTGGCATGCGCACGTAACGGCTTTCCGGTCTTCTGGGAGCAGTTGGCTCAGACTGTAAAGTCGTGCGATCAATCCCAGGTGCGGCAGACGGCGCGTTATTTTCCCCTCCAGATTCTCGCTCTCTCAGTGTCGAGACTGCTGTGAGGGGAGACTGGTATCTGTGGTCAGCATCGAGTTCAAGGCTGCGTGAGAGGGATCCATCAGTGCCAGGTCTGGGCACTCATAGAAAATAGTCTTCGCGTGGCTCGGGGACTTCTGGCAGCGGCGCGGGCGTGGCGTAGGAATTCAAGTCCAGAGACACGGAGGCGACAGACTGCTGCACCTTGCTGGCGGGGGCCTCGGCGGTGAGGTTCTCAGCGCGGTTGTCTTCCTTGCCACCAGACGCCCCGAACTGGGGTCGTGATCGCCTTCTGACAAGAAGGGGACATAGAGAAACCCTGTATGATCTCAGGTATAGGTGACGGAAAGAAGGAGACGGAGGAAAGTGGGTGGTGGGGGCGGGTGGGTGGGTGGTGGGGGCAGGTGGGTGGGTGAGTGTCAACGATGTTTACATTAAATGTTAATGAATTATCTAAAAACAAGACTGGGTCCGGGGTTGGAGGGAATGGAGTGTTACTAATTTGGGGAGTGGAAGATGGGGAGGGGGATGATGGAGGGTGTATAACCTGAGATATAAATATAGTGAGACAACATTTTCTATGGGAGCATTTTCAACTTGTGCAATTTTTGTCTTGGGTGTTGGTGCGTGCGATTGAAACAGACTCATTAAGAGTTTTGTTTCCATAAATGTGACTATGTTCTACAAGAACCTTTGTGAAGCAAGAGAGATTCATTTTCAAACAAATACTATTTCACTACCTTCCTAACCTACTATGCATGTATACTGACATCTTACCGATGCGAGGAATGGCAGTGAAGTGCATACCCGTATTTGACGATGGAGGCGATAACGACAACGACAAGGAGAATGTCTGCCAGGGCAACGAGTACGATGACAGTCATTATCTGTGTCTGACTCAGGCCTGGGGAGAAAAATAATCACAGTGATACATTTGAATATCTGCACCCTGGATACTGTTTTAAAGTATTTTGGCCATAATCTTCCTTTTAGTTTCACCACTGCGCCTATTTTTCAGTATTATTTCTGCAGAGTCGCCACTTTTCCCACTTCATCAACATGGCCAAACACCAGTGCAACTTCCCGTGTCTAGAGAAGTGAGTTGAAGGCAGATGGTTGAATTGCACAATGCGTGTGTGCGTGTCTGTGTGTGTAGATGTGTGTGTGTGTGTGTGTGTGTGTGTGTGTGTGTGTGTGTGTGTGTGCGCGCGCATGTGTTTTTGCGTGTGAGCGTATAAGAGTATGTGTGTGCGTGGTTATGTATGCGTGGGTGAATGGGTAGGGGTAAGTGTGTGCGTGCGTCTGTGTGTGTGTGTGTGTGTGTGTGTGTGTGTGTGTGTGTGTGTGTGTGTGTGTGTGTGTGTGTGTGTGTGTGTGTGTGAGAGAGAGAGAGAGAGAGAGTGAGAACGAACGAACGAACGAAAAGTTTATTTGATCAGGCCACCGACCCATTTCAAAGGAGTTTACAGTATCTCGTAGCACAATTATATTACAGGTTCAAGTCAATTACAGTCCCGAGACAGTGTTACCAATAACTAGGCTAATCAATGTAGAAACTGTCTGACTCGACAGAGTCTAGTGCCTCGGATCTTCTCTTGAAAGCCTTCAGCAAGAAAACACTTACTGGTCTGACCACAGATGGACTCTCTGCTGAAAACAGGGTGACAAGATCATTCCGAGGGCTTCCTTCAAGATATACCATGATATATTGCTGACGAATATCAGATAAAGCAGGACATTCCAAAACAAAGTGAATTTCATCCTCATCTTTCTCTCTACATAATGGACAGAGGGTTTGTGATGGCCCAGAACTGTATCTGAATCTATGAGTAAACAAATCGCTAATACCCATACGAAAGCGCGCGAATACATTCTTGAATGCCTTCTTGTCAATGGCATGCAGATAACATTCTGGCTCGAGTACATTTTTTATCTCCCTGTACAATACAAATCTACTACTTTCTTCTAGTTTTGTTCGCCATTCCCGACGAAACTTATTCACTAACTTTTCTTTTAGCATATTCAGAAATGAGCGCTCGTTTGCAACAGTTTGTCGATCCCATACGTGTCCAAAATCATGTTCGATTAAGATTTTCTTGATACCAGAAGACCATGATGCAACATGTCCGCTACGTTGCATCATCTCATATACTCGACGAGGAAGTCTGTATTCCTCCATACTCATGATTTTCAACCAGTATTTTACACACCTAATTATGGCATTCACATACAAAGGATAACGACCCGTCTCACCATAAGCCATCATATTTGGGGTGCGAAATGAAACATTCAAGAAAGAAAGAGAGAAAAAAGAGTGAGAGAGAGAGAGAGAGAGAGAGAGAGAGAGAGAGAGAGAGAGAGAGTCAAAACACAAACATACACGACACATGCGCGCGCACGCACACACCCACACACATTCACATACACACACATAAATACACACACACATAAACACACACACACACACATATATATATATATATATATATATATATATATATATATATATATATATATATATATATATATATATATATATTCCCTATGTCCGTCCCTCTGGCCGGCCGTCTCTTTCTCTGTGTGTGTGTGTGTCTTCTCTCTCACTCTCTCTCTCTCTCTCTCTCTCTCTCTCTCTCTCTCTCTCTCTCTCTCTCTCGATTGGGGGAAGGGGGGGGGGGAGAGGGAAGGAGGGGGAGAGGGTTTTCGACTCTTTCTTACTTCCTCCCTGATTTCGTGGACTAATCGTCACAATCGCACTTCCTGGTTAGCCCCCTAATTTTGGTGTTGTGTTCCACCCCGTCCACAGGCCTACTTGCATTTCTCCCCGTACTGTTGCTCGTTAGCTGCTGGAGCGTGTTGACATTGAAACGTAACTCCCCTCCTTGCTGGCCCAGTAATCCTTCTTCTTCACGCATGCGCACTCGCAACTTCAGAAAGGATAACTGAAAGTAGGACACGCCATCAGAGACTACAATGGATTTCCCCCTGACGTCACAGGTAAGTTCCAGTCGTGAGTTTGCTGTAACATGAATAAGGAAACTGTTTCACCCGGGCTCGCGTCATGCACACAGAGACTTGGTCTACACTGAACGTAACCCCAGCCACAGTCTGCTCTGACCTAAGATTTTCAGTTTGTGTGGGACACACAGATTGCCTCCCGCCTCGATTGCTGTAACCTGGGAAGGTCAGGGACTACCCTAGAGAGACAGCTCGACAGTCACCCCCACTGCCCTCCCCTCCGTCAACTTCCCGGTCTCACCCTAAGGAAAAGGGGACAAGGAAAGATTGGAAGAGATAGCCTTGTAGGCTTCCAATGAGTTCATCTACAAAGGCGTAGATAACAAGAATGCTTTAGACCTGCCATTCACTCTGTGCTCAACACGCCACAAAGGGAAGATTTGTGTTTCGAAACCCACCTTACTGAAAGAAAGCTTTCTCTTCGCAAGCCTCTAAGCAGGCACGACCACGCCCTGAACACCCCCCCCCCCCTCCATTCCACCCCACCAACCCCCCCCCACCACCCCCCCCCCCCCCCAACACACACACAAGGACGCACACATTCACTCCTACCAATCTACCCACACATACATACCCACGCACGCACACATACACTCACATACGCTCACACGCAAAAACACATGCGCACTCACTCACACACACACACACACACACACACACACACACACACACACACACACACACACACACACACACACACACACACACACACACAAGCAAATACACGTAAACAAAAACGCAAACACACGTTAGAAATTCAACAGACTCACGCACACACGCACATAATTATTTATCTGTCCCTTTTTTTTAAATAAATAAATGCATATCTCCCTAGCATTGCTGGCCAGCTAACCTGCATACCTTTCCAACCAGGATCATAACTATTGCTTGCAAACCTACCCGCCGCCACGGCTCCTGCAGTTATTACACACCCCGTTGGGTCCGTCTGCTCTGGTCCGTTTCTGCCTGCACCATTGTCAACGCTGAATGGTTCTTTGTTGAAACCACCTTTCTGCACACAATCTCCGATAGGATGACAGAAATTTGACACGCAGAGTGAAAGGACAGGACGTGTGTACAGAACAAAGACCAGCCAGATATGGGAAGGTGTCTTTCACGGCTACAGAGCACAGACACGCCATTTCTCATTGCACTACCCTTGCCTCTGTCTCTTTCTTTCTTGACCCATCCAATCTCACAACCCACCCTGTCGCCATCCAATCTCACAACCCACCCTGTCGCCATCCAATCTCACAACCCACCCTGTCGCCATCCAATCTCACAAACCACCCTGTCGCCATCCAATCCCACAACCCACCCTGTCGCCATCCAATCTCACAACCCACCCTGTCGCCATCCAATCTCACAACCCACCCTTTCGCCATCCAATCTCACAAACCACCCTGTCGCCATCCAATCTCACAACCCACCCTGTCGCCATCCAATCTCACAACCCACCCTGTCGCCATCCAATCTCACAACCCACCCTGTCGCCATCCAATCTCACAACCCACCCTGTCGCCATCCAATCTCACAACCCACCCTGTCGCCATCCAATCTCACAACCCACCCTGTCGCCATCCAATCTCACAACCCACCCTGTCGCCATCCAATCTCACAACCCACCCTGTCGCCATCCATCTCTAAACCCACTCTGTCGCCATCCAATCTCACAACCCACCCTGTCGCCATCCAATCTCACAACTCAACCTGTCGCCATCCAATCTCACAACCCACCCTGTCGTCATCCAATCTCTAAACCCACCCTTTCGCTATCCAATCCCACAACCCACCCTGTCGCCATCCAATCTCACAACCCACCCTGTCGCCATCCAATCTCACAACCCACCCTGTCGCCATCCAATCTCACAACCCACCCTTTCGCAATCCAATCCACAACCCACCCTGTCGCCATCCAATCTCACAACCCACCCTGTCGCCATCCAATCCCACAACCCACCCTGTCGCCATCCAATCTCACAACCCACCCTGTCGCCATCCAATCTCACAACCCACCCTTTCGCCATCCAATCTTACAACAGACCCTGTCACAGCCATCCTATCTCACAACCCACCCTGTCGCCACCACCCGTGTTACTTTCAGCCATAGGAGTCCTTGGCCACATTTTCTCCCTCCGTTTGTTCGTGCGTGACAGAAGGACTGTATGTAGTGGTGGAGGGATGAGTGTATACAGTGAGTTGAGGGTGGAGACAGAAGGGCTGTATGTAGTGGTGGAGGGATGAGTGTATACAGCGAGTTGAGGGTGGAGACAGAAGGGCTGTATGTAGTGGTGGAGGCATGAGTGTATACAGTGAGTTGAGTGTGGAGACAGAGTGTGGGGGAAGCATAAGTTGTCTCAACACCACTTCAGGCAGCGGTATTGCCTTCCTGGTCTGTTGAGAGAAACCTCTACGCGTCCTCTGAGCAGCAGTTATCAATTAACTCATCATTTTATTGTTTATCCCATATCATATAACTGATCAATTTCTGCTCATTGCTGAACTGTTCAGTCAAATCAGAGTAATACTTAATGTATCAGCCTTATTATTTCCCATCGATGTTGCACCAAAGGCTGGGTGGACTTTATGAAGATCATTTTGTTCAAGTCGATTTGCTTAGAAACATCACATCTTGTTTCACCGTTTTATCCTTCCAGTTAAGAACAAGGGCGCTGTCTTCATAGCTTACGAGGAAATGCGTTGGGTAAGGTTGTTTTGTTTCGCCAATTCGCTCTATTCAAGTTGTTGGTGGCCTGCGACAATGCTAAGTTGTTCCAGACGTGATTGAAGCAGTCAAGAATCACATCCTCTTGCAATTGAATATTTTCCCTCTTTATTTGCACTTTACTGGGCCTATTACAGCTCCACATTGCACGAAACTGGCGGGGGGCATGCTTTCTATGCACGAACCGCCCGATAGTTGTCAGCAAAAACTCGCTCTACAACTGTGGCGCTTGACGCCCGACATACTCTCTCAAACGGTGTCGTGTGAGATTTGTTTCATCCACATTTTATCACCATGTTTTCTTGCTCGGAATCGATATGAGTATTGTTGCGGCTGCTTGATTTTCCATCAGCTTTGGTTTTAATAACAACTATGTAAGAGGACAACATATCATTGATAATGAAGAAGGTAAGTAGTAAGTGAGTATTCACTTGTAGCTTTTCAAGTGTGCTAGAATGTCCTCAGTTAAACATGCAGGTCATAGGGAATCGGAATATAATGTTCAGACTTTACTGCCTGCATATGAATCACTTTTCTGACGTATTTTGGGGGAGGGTGTGTGTGTTTAGAGTTAGACAAAGCAATCTTGTTTTTTTCAATGACACATTGGATGAAAGCTTATCACAGACGAATAACATCAAGTTACCAAGCGAGGATACATTCGATTAGAGTTGATCCTCGAAAAAAAAATCCGGTTACCATGCAACGACACACTGGATTACAGTTGATTACAGTTGATTCTCTTGACAACAAAACATTATAGTAATGTTGCAACGTCCGAAAGAAAGAAACTATGCAACGACACACTGCATTACAGCTGATTCCAGACAACAAAACATTCCGGTTATGAAGCAACGACACACGATTCTGCCCATACCTGTGATATCATTGATGCATCGTGCTCCGTGCATCCACAAGGACACACACATACGCAGGGCCAGGCGCTTCTTGGAGACAAGCGATGAGGCCAAGCCAGGAGACTCAGACGTCTGTGCCGGACATAGCACCGGCTGTTTCCCCACAGGAGGACAGCCAGGAGACTCAGATGTCTGTGCCGGACACAGCATCGACTGTTTCCCCACAGGAGGACAGCCAGGAGACTCAGACTTCTGTGCCGGACATAGCATCGACTGTTTCCCCACAGGAGGACAGCCAGGAGATTCAGACTTCTGTGCCGGACACAGCACCGACTGTTTCCCCACAGGAGGACAGCCAGGAGATTCAGACTTCTGTGCCGGACACAGCACCGACTGTTTCCCCACAGGAGGACAGCCAGGAGACTCAGACTTCTGTGCCGGACATAGCACCGGCTGTTTCCCCACAGGAGGACAGCCAGGAGACTCAGATGTCTGTGCCGGACACAGCATCGACTGTTTCCCCACAGGAGGACAGCCAGGAGAACCAAGATGACGGTCGTTCGGAACCTCCCCGTAGGTCAGCTCCTCTGACACTTCTTTTCGTGTCTTATCTACCCCTCACCGCCCACCTCCTCCCGCCCTTGTCCAGTCTCCTTTCCCCCACCCCCACCACAACACATGTGCTGTCCAGCTCACCCTCATTACTTCACCCCCCACCTCCACCCACACCCACACCCACACCCCACCCCTATCCCCACCCCCACCACACAGCATATGCTGTCCAGCTCACCTTCATCATCTCATCCACACTCCCATCCCCACCCTACCCCTCTCCCCCACCCCCACCACACAACATATGCTGTCCAGCTCACCCTCATCACCTCACACCCCACCCACCCCCACACACACACCTTCTCTACACCTTCCCCGCACCCAGTACACCACCACCCCTCCCTGACCACCCGAGTTGGCCTGCCTGGATAAGGATGGGCTGGGCACATTCCGGCAGTATCATCCCAGAGGGTGTGCTCGCTAACGCTTGTTGTTCATCGGGGATCATTGTCAGCAGAGCGGCAAGGTCTAATCAGTGGAGGAAGGCGGAGATTCGATGGCACTATTTCTCCCGTGCATCAGGAAGTCTTGGGTGCCAAGCGAATAAGCTCGACGCGCATGAGAGACATGCGCGCGCACACGCACACACATAACACAGACAAGCACACAGATATACGGGCTATCTGACGGACAGTTGGAAATACAGATAGACCGATGGGCAGAAAGTCAGTCAGATACAGAGGCAGACATATATAGGTAGGCAGACGCACAGGTCGACAGACAAGCAGGCAGACACACAGGTAGACAGACAGGCAGGCATACACATATGTAGACAGACACATGTAGACAGGCACACAAGTAGGCAGACAGGCAGGTAGGAAGGCAGACAGTTAGACAGACACACAGGTAGACAGACACACAGGTAGACAGACACACAGGTAGACAGACACACAGGTAGACAGACACACAGGTAGACAGACACACAGGTAGACAGACACACAGGTAGACAGACACACAGGCAGGCAGACACACATATAGACAGACACACAGGTAGACAGACACATAAATAGACACATAATTATAGACACACGGGAAGACAGACACACGGGCAGACAGACTCACGGGCAGACAGACACACAGGTAGACAGACACAGAAATAGACACACATAATTATAGACACACGGGCAGACAGACACATATATACATACACATAAACATACTCACAGGTACATAGACACACGGGTAGACAGACATACAGGTAGATAGACACACGGGTAGACAGACACACAGGTAGATAGACGCATGGTTAGACAGACACACAGGTAGATAGACACGCGAGAAGACAGACACACAGGTAGATAGACACACATTGCCGAGAGACATGCAGAAAGACTCACTGTCGAAGACACGGACATACAGGAAAGCAGACTTAAAGACGGACGTGGCAGACACAGACTGACTGAAAGGCAGGCACACACACTTGTACGCACAATTACACTTCTAACAGAAACTGGACCAGACAGACACCTGTCATGACACTGGAGCTACTGACAGACAGGAAAGATGAGTGTAACATCACACTGGCAAAGCAGAGCAGACACTGGAGCTACTGACAGACAGGACAGGTGGGTGTAACATCACACTGGCAAAGCAGAGCAGACACTGGAGCTACTGACAGACACGAAAGATGAGTGTAACATCACACTGGCAAAACAGAACAGACTGGAGCTACTGACAGACAAGAAAGATGAGTGTTACATCACACTGGCAAAACAGAACAGACTGGAGCTACTGACAGACAGGAAAGATAAGTGTTACATCACACTGGCAAAGCAGAACAGACACTGGAGCTACTGACAGACACGAAAGATGAGTGTAACATCACACTGGCAAAACAGAACAGACTGGAGCTACTGACAGACAAGAAAGATGAGTGTTACATCACACTGGCAAAACAGAACAGACTGGAGCTACTGACAGACAGGAAAGATAAGTGTTACATCACACTGGCAAAGCAGAACAGACACCGGAGCTACAGACAGACAGGAAAGATGAGTGTAACATCACACTGGCAAAGCAGAACAGACACTGGAGCTACTGACAGACACGAAAGATGAGTGTAACATCACACTGGCAAAACAGAACAGACTGGAGCTACTGACAGACAGGAAAGATGAGTGTTACATCACACTGGCAAAGCAGAACAGACACCGGAGCTACAGACAGACAGGAAAGATGAGTGTAACATCACACTGGCAAAGCAGAACAGACACTGGAGCTACTGACAGACAGGAAAGATGAGTGTAACATCACACTGGCAAAGCAGAGCAGACACTGGAGCTACAGACAGGCAGGACAGGTGGGTGTAACATCACACTGGCAAAGCAGAACAGACACTGGAGCTACTGACAGACAGGAAAGATTAGTGTAACATCACACTGGCAAAGCAGAGCAGACACCGGAGCTACAGACAGACAGGAAAGATGAGTGTAACATCACACTGGCAAAGCAGAGCAGACACCGGAGCTACAGACAGGCAGGAAAGATTAGTGTAACATCACACTGGCAAAACAGAGCAGACACTGGAGCTAGTGACAGACAGGAAAGATTAGTGTAACATCACACTGGCAAAGCAGGGCAGACACTGGAGCTACTGACAGACAGGAGAGGTGGGCGTAACATCACACTGGCAAAGCAGAACTGACACTGGAGCTACTGACAGACAGGAGAATTGAGTGTAACAACACACTGGCAAAGCAGAACAGACACTGGAGCTACTGACAGACACGAAAGATGAGTGTAACATCACACTAGCAAAACAGAACAGACTGGAGCTACTGACAGACAGGAAAGATGAGTGTTACATCACACTGGCAAAGCAGAACAGACACCGGAGCTACAGACAGACAGGAAAGATGAGTGTAACATCACACTGGCAAAGCAGAGCAGACGCTGGAGCTACTGACAGACAGGACACGTGGGAGTAACATCACACTGGCAAAGCAGAACAGACACTGGAACTACTGACAGGCAGGACAGGTGGGAGTAACATCACACTGGCAAAGCAGAGCAGACACTGGAGCTACTGACAGACAGGACACGTGGGAGTAACATCACACTGGCAAAGCAGAGCAGACGCTGAGAATGAGGCCGAGGCAAGGAAAGTCACCGCAAACGCACAGACGTCATACAGGGTGAAGGTTTACTGAGCACGTCATCGCTAACCAGACATCAGAACAGTGGACCCGCTGTTTTTCATAGAATTCTGTTTCATGCCCAAAATATGCTTAACATGAGTCACTCGCGTATTAGGGAAAATACCCTTGTAAACATCTTCCTTGTTGTCCTATTTTCTTTTTGACAACTGTCTGTCCCGTACATTGTGATATCCGACGGGTTTGTGTGTGTGTGTGTGTGTGTGTGTGTGTGTGTGTGTGTGTGTGTGTGTGTGTGTGTGTGTGTAGGTGTGTGTGTAGGTGTGTGTGTTCGTGTGTGTGTTCGTTTGTGTGTGTATGTGTGTGTGTGTTTATGTGTGTGTGTTTATGTGTGTGTGTGTTCGTGTGTGTGTGTTTATGTATGTGTGTGTATGTGTATGTGTGCGTGCGTGTATGTGTGTGTGTGTGTGTGTTTATGGATGTCTGTGTGTGTGTGTGTGTGTGTGTGTGTGTGTGTGTGTGTGTGTGTGTGTGTGTGTGTGTGTGTGTGTGTGTGTGTGTGTGTGTGTGTGTGTGCCCTTAACCAGTGTGCTTCAATGCAGCGGAAATAAATTTATTCCTGAAGTGATTATGTTACTTACCTGGTTACGATACGCCGCGTTAGATATCTCAAGCTACACGTGTGCCTGGTTCGCTGTGTGTTAGCGGTGAAAGAATGGCATGCGACCTGAGTTTCTAGATGCTCTGTTCTTCCACTGGACCCCTGGGTTGCTGTGCTTTCAGGGTCTCCTTCAGTAAACATTTTACAAGGGATTTTCAGCAGATGTACAGACATGTCACGGAGTCGATGATTATTTTTAAAGGTCAAGCATAGCCATCGTAGAAGAATAATATCCCAAGTGATAATAAGTGATGAAAAGCTTCACTGACAAGAGGGAAACATTTGACAAGCACGTGGCGGGAATAGCTTATGCGGGAAAATGCTGATATGTGAGGCAATTTATTGAATCTCATTTTCCCATTACAATGAGATGATGTGATAATATCTTAAAGATTAAATTGAAATATACAGTGAGGTCTATGAATAAAATTAGAGAGTGATGGCGCGCCATGCTGTAGACGATGACTGCAGATTAAGATGCAAGGACAGTCCCAGAGCAGGCTGAAAGGAAGGCATACTGGTCGGGAATGTACTGGCTTTGGTGACTCACTGAATCCTCTCCCGCAGATAATGGTTGCTGTTGCTATGAAGCACAGAATCTATCATTAACTTCTGCCAGGACTGACAGCGTTTGTTGATAGTGTGCGATTGATGACGAGTCTATGTTCATCAACAAAATGTTTCCCAGTGGTCATTGTTCTTATACAGATGGGGTGTCGACCTATCAATACACTCGTTCGTTGGTACGTTCTTTAAAATCTTTCTATCAAAAGTAATTCCGCTTTTAAAGGCCTTTCGCTTGTGATGGTTACAGTCGATCACCAGTGGTAGGATGTTGGTGTTATTTAAACTCAATGTTCACTTAATGAAGACACTTTTTTCGATCAGTGCTTTATTCTTAACTACGCTTGTTACCCTTCAGTGTATAATTTTTTCTTACATTTTATCAACTAAAGTATCAACACATTATTTTTTTCCATTTGAATAAACCTGCAGCACCCCCACTACTGTTTCTGTGTATATGTAACTGATGAAGTATTTCTACATTGATAATTTGAATATGGATCAGCATTGTCTGCCTTCACATTCGATAGTTTTACCAAGCAATTACAAGATAAGCTGTGTTGGTAGCGTTACATTGAACAGGGTACGCAGCATGAGTGAAATTCTACGTCGAAGTTCGTCTGCGTATATCACAAACCTGCACATCACGCTCAACTTTGATGTGAACGCGACCTCGAGCCACGCCTCCTCTCCCGAGTAACCCAGAGTGACATCCACCCTTGACCCCACGTGTCGCCCCGCCCTCTCGTATCCAGGCAACGGGCGCGTTCGCCGAGAACGAGGGTCCTGCCGATGCTACACCCGACTCCCGCAAGGTCGAGTCACGATAAGCGCCGTCCTCCTTCATCACAGCTGGGGCTGCGTGCAGTCAGTACGGGTCAGGGCTGTCAGACGAGACAACATTTATGGCCGGGTGTGGAGGCTAGGGACAGGCCAGGCAGATGCTTGCTTTCCTATCTGTCTCATGCCGTCTCCCTGCAGAGCTCCCAGCTTCCTGGCCGCCAGCTAATCCCTCCTTAGGCAGTTGCCTCAGAGAGGTGATCAATGGCGTCGGAATCCGGTGGAGGGTCAAGGTCACCTCAGGCTACTGCAGACCTGTTGTGTGTGTGGATGGTTGCTGTCGATGTTGTCTGTGAATTCGCTGCTTTGATCTGCAGTGAGCGAAGGTGTTTGGTGATGGGGTATTTAAGTATCCTCGCGTAAAATATAGAGGTGTGGTTTTATATCGCGACTTATCACTCATGTCTGGGCTTCAAAGCGCTTTACACTTTACCCCCTGATCACTGGGACGCTGGATCAGCCTTCACCGGCACCTGATGACACACAGAGTAACAGACAGAAAAGACGCACACATCCAGGTACGAGCAGTGACTCCACTCCACCAGGAGTACTCTAACCAGATGCTGGCTCGCGACCACGTACACAAGTTACCCTCACTACAGCGTGTCATCGCAGCCCTCACAGGTACCCGGTTTTTCTCCTGTGTGATGAGAATCAATGTGAGTTTAGCACCGTGCTCAAGGGAGGCAACTCCTGGAACCGCGCAGCTTCGAACGCTGCACCCACTACCCGCAACGGCAGCAGGTCAAGCGCGCCCATTCTAATGCGTGTTTTAATTGAGCGACGCTTACGCCAACTTCGACGAAGTAGCAATCTCATCTAACCAATCGGAACGAAGCTTCGGCCTAGTTCTGCGACCTGATTGGTTGGATAAGATTGCTACTGCGTCCTGATTGGTTGGATAAGATTGCTGCTACGTCCTGATTGGTTGGATAAGATTGCTACTGCGTCCTAATTGGTTGGATAAGATTGCTACTGCGTCCTAATTGGTTGGATAAGATTGCTACTGCGTCCTGATTGGTTGGATAAGATTGCTACTGCGTCCTAATTGGTTGGATAAGATTGCTACTGCGTCCTAATTGGTTGGATAAGATTGCTACTGCGTCCTAATTGGTTGGATAAGATTGCTACTGCGTCCTGATTGGTTGGATAAGATTGCTACTGCGTCCTGATTGGTTGGATAAGATTGCTACTGCGTCCTGATTGGTTGGATAAGATTGCTACTGCGTCCTGATTGGTTGGATAAGATTGCTACTACGGCGAAGGAGATATAAGCGTTGCTCAGTTAGAACAGGCCTCGACCACTCGGCCTTACAGCCACACACACACGTACGCACTGTAATGGGGAAAGTTGTTTTCCTGATATCTTACTTGAGATGGGCTTGGTTTTTGCTGCTTGGTAATCCGAGGACTGCGTGCGTTTTTGCAATGGAAGTTTTGGAGTGAGTAGAATTTGAGTTCTGTCCCTAGGGTGGTGAGTGATGTTTTGCTCTGAGGTCTGAACAATGCTGAGTTCGTGAGTAAATCGTGAGACGATGGTTATGTTAGCGAAGGGAAGAGTTAGCATTGAGTCTGCCTACAGCCAAGAGAGGGGAGAGGTCGTTCGGTCGTCAGTCTGCCCATGAGGAAAGAGAGAGGAGAGAGGAGTCTGCCTTGAATGGGCCGTGAAGTTGCCTACTTTGAAGAGTCTGCCTAGAAGCTGCTGGGTGAGGAGAAGAGAGAAGCGGAAGACGAAGCAACGCAGAGTGAAGACGTCGAGAAGAGAGAAGAGGCGGACGAAGCAACTCCGAGTGAAGACGGGCAGAGAGAGAGAGAGAGAGAGAGAGAGAGAGAGAGAGAGAGAGAGAGAGAGACAGAGACAGAGAGAGAGACAGAGAGAGAGAGAGAGAGAGAGAGAGAGAGAGAGAGAGAGAGAGAGAGAGAGAGAGAGGGAGCAACTTTTTCGGCCATCCCTAATAAGGTAATTCAAATATCCTTTTGACAGTGGTTAAAGTAATCCATAGCATTAGTCATTTAGAGATATTTTTGGATGTTTTCACATTTGCTGGATGCCCAACTTTTTATTTTATCTATCTGTTCATGTTCTGTGATGCAATGTAATTTTTTCATTGCCTTACTGATGAAAATCGAATGGTATGATTACTTGGTAGGATGTGCTACATGCAAAATAAAATCTGTACATTTTAATACAACGTACATTAATTTATTTGTACACACGTATAAAAAATAATTCTTTGATACGTAACGAGTGTCTTCGCACACAAAGTCAGTAACATGAGCACGCTTGTATCGGTATAGTTTGTAAAGTCGGTAAAAATAGTATATATTTCAATTAGAAAACGGTATAGCAATATATATCTATCAGTCCTGATAGCACACTACTGAAAAGTGTGCACGAACAGTGCGCTTAGTCGTCAAATCACATGACAGCACAGTCCCCTCTGGTGCTATGGGGCTACCTTGCGTTGAAGAGACAGAACAACACGCTCAATACGGAGACAATATGAATAATCTACGCAATATTTATATAATTTTATACAGCGTCCATGCTTGTCCTGTCTTTTGTTTTCATCGTCATCGTCGTCCTCTTTCCCCCATCATCATCATCATCATCATCAGCAGCAGCAGCAGCAGCAGCAGCAGCAGCAGCAAATTGGTATTGTCACTACTATCCTCCTCCTCCTCCTCCTCCTTCTCCTCCTCCTCCTCCTCTTCCTCCTCCTCCTCCTCCTCCTCCTCATCATCATCATCATCATCGTCGTCGTCGTCATACTGGTGATATCATCCCAATCCTCCCTCAAACAGCTAATCCTGTTAACACTTTACCTCGTATTCCACCTGGACTTACCTCCCCTTAAAGCTACCGCCTTTCACTGGGTTTATCCCTGTGTGTGTCCTCGAAAGACTAATCCATAGTATATCACTTCGCCCTATGGCAAATCAATCACTTTGATATATGATACTGCTTTGAAAATAGAGGAAATAAATACAGATTAGATGCACACCACTTGCAGTCGGCTGCAGCAACGTCAGCACGTAGAGAAGGGAATCTCCTTCACAACGCGAGGTTTGGTACTGAGCACCGCTTTGGCTTTGGAGGGCTGGTGGTTCGAGCACGCTGCCTCCGTGTCTGCGAAGCACTTTCAGGGGGAGCAATGGACATCTCCACCGGCACGCAGTGTGAACGCCTTCCTGCGGCGTCAAACCATTCTCACTCTTGGAAGCAGAACCGTGGAGATATTTGGACACTGCAGTCAACCCTGGAGATATTTCTTCATGCCCAGTTTTTCAATATTTCTCACGCACATTGCCACTAGAATATTTGAGCAAAATGTCAACACTAGACTACTCGTTAAAGATAAAACAAAAACTTAAACACCTTCCCCTTTTCCAAGAAAGGTCCGACATAAAACACAAAAATGGTTGCTACTGTCATGCTGTTCTGCATAATTTTACTCCCTCCCCCCCTTCCCCTTCCCCCGTGGTTTTCGTTAGTTATCCATTTTCCAGCATAAGGTGAATCTGCATGGAAGACTAGCTTACAACTATTAGAAAAAATTACTTTTCATCACCAGTGAAAACTTTCCAAAGCAACTATATATCTCTAACAGTTACGAAAACGAAGACGAAAATCCCGCAAAGATGTAATAATTTTCACTTAAAAGCACTGCATGCATCTATTTCAAAATGGCTCACTTTAATTAATTAAATTGAAGATACTTCAGCACTCCTACTCCGTGGCTCAGTTTCTCAGAGGTTCTGACGAATCTAGAGCCACAACGACGGTTATGCGCAATTCCCCCCCCCATCTCCCCCCCCCCCATCCCCCCCTTTCCTCCCCTTCCCTCCCCCCCCCCCCCCCCAAAGTCAGCATGAGACACAGTCCTTAAACCTCCATCCAGCTGCAGAAATGCAGTCGCCCATTTCACACTCTCAACGTATGTCTAGTTTATTCGTACGAGAGCTGGTTTGTTCGTATTTTGAACGGATTCGTACGATACGGTGTCCTCCATGAGGTCCTCCTTCGAACTGTCGGACGTGGAGACTGGGTGCTGTTTAGTGGGGGATACCGCGCTGTTTGTTTGTTTGTTTACATTGTTTCCTTGTTGACCACCTTCACCGCCAGCACTTCTCACAGCGGCAGCGGCAGGTTTAGTTGGCGGCACAGCACCATTTGGGGCGTCACTTCCTGTGGGATGATGGATCTTCTCCCCTGTGGGCATCCCCTTCGTGCTGCCGTCTCTGTCCCTGATCGGAGCAGGCTTCTGATGGACACTGATCTTGCTGACGAACTTGCCGGAGCCGCGCGGAGGGGGATCCGCCTTAGGGGGGAAGTTGTCAGGTGGGGATGGTTTCCTGGGGGGTGGGGCTGCCTGGCTCGCCTCCTCCCCCTTCTTCTTGACAGTGACGTCTGGTGGCTGTCGTGTCGGTGAGGCCGCTTCGCCCTCAGCTTTGCCCGAGGGGGGCTTGTGGGGGTCCCTGCTGGGAAGGGGGGCCCGGCCGCTCTGTGGAGGATGCGCGTCTGTTCTCTGCGCGGCACTAGGGGAGGGAAGTCGCTCTCTGGCCTGGGTTTCTTTAGGCACGCTGTGGGGAGGGGTATCACGGCGCTTCATGGGCAGGCTGTAGATGGGCGAGTCTTGGTCTCCAGTAGGTAAGCCTTGGGAAGAAGTGTTAACACTTTTCTTAGACGAGCTGTGGGGAGGGGTATCACGGCGCTTCATGGGCAGGCTGTAGACGGGCGATTCTGGGCGTTGCCTGGGCATGTCATAGGGAGCCACGGGCGCCCACTGCGTGGAAAATGGCGACTCGGGCCCCGTGGCCACCAGAGGAGCGATCACGTGCTCCTTTCCCCCAGGCCCCGCCCTCTCGCCCCTTCTCCCGGACCCCGCCTGGCCTCGCTTGCCGCGAGAGGGAGAACCGTGGACCAGGACTAATTCTCCAGAACTAGAGCGCAAACTGCCGCCCTCGCCCTCCCAGCGCACTCGCAGTCTTGACTTCTGCTTTGGGTCTCCCGCTTCCACAACAGACCCACCGTTCTTCATCCCGTTTCGAAGGCTGTTTTGGGACTTGAGGATCCCCCTCTGTCTGTCTGCCTCTGCGCTGGTCTTTGCCTCGATCCTCGCCTTGCTGTTGCCCCGAGTGCTCGAGGCCTTGTTGCCATGGCTACGGCCCGTGCCTGAGGTCTTGGCTGGTGGGAGCCCCTGGGGCACCAGCATGAAGTCCACCCCAGACACCTCCCTCGCACTCGGGTCGGGGACGAAGGCGGCGTTGTTGTACGTGTTCTTCTGGACGCTGCCCTCGTGGGAGAAACTTATGACAGACCTTTCGTCGTCGGTGACGTCACTGCTGTAGCTCGATGAAGTCACGCCTGGGAGGATGATGTACGGCGACTTGAAGTTCCTCTTGGAGTTCACGTCGCCATTGGCAGCAATGACCCCAGGGCTCTTCTCGTCCTCATTTCTCCTGCAGAGAAAGACGCGACGCCTGGAAAATATGGCCTCCTTGTTAGTGAGTTCAGTGCAGACAGAAATGACGCAAAAGTTATCCCCAAACTTTGTGCTGATAGCACGAACAGAGGGACTAGTAACTAAGATACGTTATTTAGGTAGGGACTATGAAGACTAGTAACTGAGATATTATTTATGAAGGAACTATGAAAACGTGTTTGTTACAGGACCAGAGTGTAGTTGTCTGTAAAGATACATGAATGCACCAGAGTGTAGTTGTCTGTAAGGATACATGAATGCACCAGAGTGTAGTTGTCTGTAAGGATACATGAATGCACTAGAGTGGAGTTGTCTGTAAGGATACATGAATGCACTATAATGTATTTGTCTGTAAGGATACATGAATGCACTAGAGTGTAGTTGTCTGTAAGGATACATGAATGCACTAGAGTGTAGCTGTCTGTAAGGATACATGAATGCACTAGAGTGTAGCTGTCTGTAAGGATACATGAATGCACCAGAGTGTAGTTGTCTGTAAGGATACATAGTTCACCTGGAAAAAAAGAAAACAGAAAAAAATGACCGGAGTCTGACCAATTGTATTCTCTCGTGTTACAGGACCAGAGTGTAGTTGTCTGTAAAGATACATGAATGCACCAGAGTGTAGTTGTCTGTAAGGATACATGAATGCACCAGAGTGTAGTTGTCTGTAAGGATACATGAATGCACTAGAGTGTAGTTGTCTGTAAGGATACATGAATGCACCAGAGTGTAGTTGTCTGTAAGGATACATGAATGCACCAGAGTGTAGTTGTCTGTAAGGATACATGAATGCACCAGAGTGTAGTTGTCTGTAAGGATACATGAATGCACCAGAGTGTAGTTGTCTGTAAGGATACATGAATGCACCAGAGTGTAGTTGTCTGTAAGGATACATGAATGCACTAGAGTGTAGTTGTCTGTAAGGATACATGAATGCACCAGAGTGTAGTTGTCTGTAAGGATACATGAATGCACCAGAGTGTAGCTGTCTGTAAGGATACATGAATGCACTAGAGTGTAGTTGTCTGTAAGGATACATGAATGCACCAGAGTGTAGTTGTCTGTAAGGATACATGAATGCACCAGAGTGTAGTTGTCTGTAAGGATACATGAATGCACCAGAGTGTAGTTGTCTGTAAGGATACATGAATGCACCAGAGTGTAGTTGTCTGTAAGGATACATGAATGCACCAGAGTGTAGTTGTCTGTAAGGATACATGAATGCACTAGAG
The DNA here is from genome assembly GCA_034096865.1 of Theodoxus fluviatilis. NCBI lineage: Eukaryota > Metazoa > Mollusca > Gastropoda > Cycloneritida > Neritidae > Theodoxus > Theodoxus fluviatilis. The sequence continues at coordinate 32,315 of JAWQFJ010027166.1, forward strand.
TGTAGTTGTCTGTAAGGATACATGAATGCACTAGAGTGTAGTTGTCTGTAAGGATACATGAATGCACCAGAGTGTAGTTGTCTGTAAGGATACATGAATGCACTAGAGTGTAGTTGTCTGTAAGGATACATGAATGCACTAGAGTGTAGTTGTCTGTAAGGATACATGAATGCACTAGAGTGTAGTTGTCTGTAAGGATACATGAATGCACTAGAGTGTAGTTGTCTGTAAGGATACATGAATGCACTAGAGTGTAGTTGTCTGTAAGGATACATGAATGCACTAGAGTGTAGTTGTCTGTAAGGATACATGAATGCACTAGAGTGTAGTTGTCTGTAAGGATACATGAATGCACTAGAGTGTAGTTGTCTGTAAGGATACATGAATGCACTAGAGTGTAGTTGTCTGTAAGGATACATGAATGCACTAGAGTGTAGTTGTCTGTAAGGATACATGAATGCACTAGAGTGTAGTTGTCTGTAAGGATACATGAATGCACTAGAGTGTAGTTGTCTGTAAGGATACATGAATGCACTAGAGTGTAGTTGTCTGTAAGGATACATGAATGCACTAGAGTGTAGTTGTCTGTAAGGATACATGAATGCACTAGAGTGTAGTTGTCTGTAAGGATACATGAATGCACTAGAGTGTAGTTGTCTGTAAGGATACATGAATGCACTAGAGTGTAGTTGTCTGTAAGGATACATGAATGCACTAGAGTGTAGTTGTCTGTAAGGATACATGAATGCACCAGAGTGTAGTTGTCTGTAAGGATACATGAATGCACTAGAGTGTAGTTGTCTGTAAGGATACATGAATGCACTAGAGTGTAGTTGTCTGTAAGGATACATGAATGCACTAGAGTGTAGTTGTCTGTAAGGATACATGAATGCACCAGAGTGTAGTTGTCTGTAAGGATACATGAATGCACTAGAGTGTAGTTGTCTGTAAGGATACATGAATGCACCAGAGTGTAGTTGTCTGTAAGGATACATGAATGCACTAGAGTGTAGTTGTCTGTAAGGATACATGAATGCACTAGAGTGTAGTTGTCTGTAAGGATACATGAATGCACCAGAGTGTAGTTGTCTGTAAGGATACATGAATGCACCAGAGTGTAGTTGTCTGTAAGGATACATGAATGCACTAGAGTGTAGTTGTCTGTAAGGATACATGAATGCACTAGAGTGTAGTTGTCTGTAAGGATACATGAATGCACTAGAGTGTAGTTGTCTGTAAGGATACATGAATGCACTAGAGTGTAGTTGTCTGTAAGGATACATGAATGCACCAGAGTGTAGTTGTCTGTAAGGATACATGAATGCACTAGAGTGTAGTTGTCTGTAAGGATACATGAATGCACCAGAGTGTAGTTGTCTGTAAGGATACATGAATGCACTAGAGTGTAGTTGTCTGTAAGGATACATGAATGCACTAGAGTGTAGTTGTCTGTAAGGATACATGAATGCACTAGAGTGTAGTTGTCTGTAAGGATACATGAATGCACTAGAGTGTAGTTGTCTGTAAGGATACATGAATGCACTAGAGTGTAGTTGTCTGTAAGGATACATGAATGCACTAGAGTGTAGTTGTCTGTAAGGATACATGAATGCACTAGAGTGTAGTTGTCTGTAAGGATACATGAATGCACTAGAGTGTAGTTGTCTGTAAGGATACATGAATGCACTAGAGTGTAGTTGTCTGTAAGGATACATGAATGCACTAGAGTGTAGTTGTCTGTAAGGATACATGAATGCACTAGAGTGTAGTTGTCTGTAAGGATACATGAATGCACTAGAGTGTAGTTGTCTGTAAGGATACATGAATGCACTAGAGTGTAGTTGTCTGTAAGGATACATGAATGCACTAGAGTGTAGTTGTCTGTAAGGATACATGAATGCACTAGAGTGTAGTTGTCTGTAAGGATACATGAATGCACTAGAGTGTAGTTGTCTGTAAGGATACATGAATGCACTAGAGTGTAGTTGTCTGTAAGGATACATGAATGCACTAGAGTGTAGTTGTCTGTAAGGATACATGAATGCACCAGAGTGTAGTTGTCTGTAAGGATACATGAATGCACTAGAGTGTAGTTGTCTGTAAGGATACATGAATGCACTAGAGTGTAGTTGTCTGTAAGGATACATGAATGCACCAGAGTGTAGTTGTCTGTAAGGATACATGAATGCACCAGAGTGTAGTTGTCTGTAAGGATACATGAATGCACTAGAGTGTAGTTGTCTGTAAGGATACATGAATGCACTAGAGTGTAGTTGTCTGTAAGGATACATGAATGCACTAGAGTGTAGTTGTCTGTAAGGATACATGAATGCACTAGAGTGTAGTTGTCTGTAAGGATACATGAATGCACTAGAGTGTAGTTGTCTGTAAGGATACATGAATGCACCAGAGTGTAGTTGTCTGTAAGGATACATGAATGCACTAGAGTGTAGTTGTCTGTAAGGATACATGAATGCACTAGAGTGTAGTTGTCTGTAAGGATACATGAATGCACTAGAGTGTAGTTGTCTGTAAGGATACATGAATGCACCAGAGTGTAGTTGTCTGTAAGGATACATGAATGCACTAGAGTGTAGTTGTCTGTAAGGATACATGAATGCACTAGAGTGTAGTTGTCTGTAAGGATACATGAATGCACTAGAGTGTAGTTGTCTGTAAGGATACATGAATGCACTAGAGTGTAGTTGTCTGTAAGGATACATGAATGCACCAGAGTGTAGTTGTCTGTAAGGATACATGAATGCACTAGAGTGTAGTTGTCTGTAAGGATACATGAATGCACCAGAGTGTAGTTGTCTGTAAGGATACATGAATGCACTAGAGTGTAGTTGTCTGTAAGGATACATGAATGCACCAGAGTGTAGTTGTCTGTAAGGATACATGAATGCACTAGAGTGTAGTTGTCTGTAAGGATACATGAATGCACTAGAGTGTAGTTGTCTGTAAGGATACATGAATGCACCAGAGTGTAGTTGTCTGTAAGGATACATGAATGCACTAGAGTGTAGTTGTCTGTAAGGATACATGAATGCACTAGAGTGTAGTTGTCTGTAAGGATACATGAATGCACTAGAGTGTAGTTGTCTGTAAGGATACATGAATGCACTAGAGTGTAGTTGTCTGTAAGGATACATGAATGCACTAGAGTGTAGTTGTCTGTAAGGATACATGAATGCACTAGAGTGTAGTTGTCTGTAAGGATACATGAATGCACTAGAGTGTAGTTGTCTGTAAGGATACATGAATGCACTAGAGTGTAGTTGTCTGTAAGGATACATGAATGCACTAGAGTGTAGTTGTCTGTAAGGATACATGAATGCACTAGAGTGTAGTTGTCTGTAAGGATACATGAATGCACCAGAGTGTAGTTGTCTGTAAGGATACATGAATGCACTAGAGTGTAGTTGTCTGTAAGGATACATGAATGCACTAGAGTGTAGTTGTCTGTAAGGATACATGAATGCACTAGAGTGTAGTTGTCTGTAAGGATACATGAATGCACTAGAGTGTAGTTGTCTGTAAGGATACATGAATGCACTAGAGTGTAGTTGTCTGTAAGGATACATGAATGCACTAGAGTGTAGTTGTCTGTAAGGATACATGAATGCACTAGAGTGTAGTTGTCTGTAAGGATACATGAATGCACCAGAGTGTAGTTGTCTGTAAGGATACATGAATGCACTAGAGTGTAGTTGTCTGTAAGGATACATGAATGCACTAGAGTGTAGTTGTCTGTAAGGATACATGAATGCACTAGAGTGTAGTTGTCTGTAAGGATACATGAATGCACTAGAGTGTAGTTGTCTGTAAGGATACATGAATGCACTAGAGTGTAGTTGTCTGTAAGGATACATGAATGCACTAGAGTGTAGTTGTCTGTAAGGATACATGAATGCACCAGAGTGTAGTTGTCTGTAAGGATACATGAATGCACTAGAGTGTAGTTGTCTGTAAGGATACATGAATGCACTAGAGTGTAGTTGTCTGTAAGGATACATGAATGCACTAGAGTGTAGTTGTCTGTAAGGATACATGAATGCACTAGAGTGTAGTTGTCTGTAAGGATACATGAATGCACTAGAGTGTAGTTGTCTGTAAGGATACATGAATGCACTAGAGTGTAGTTGTCTGTAAGGATACATGAATGCACTAGAGTGTAGTTGTCTGTAAGGATACATGAATGCACTAGAGTGTAGTTGTCTGTAAGGATACATGAATGCACTAGAGTGTAGTTGTCTGTAAGGATACATGAATGCACTAGAGTGTAGTTGTCTGTAAGGATACATGAATGCACTAGAGTGTAGTTGTCTGTAAGGATACATGAATGCACTAGAGTGTAGTTGTCTGTAAGGATACATGAATGCACTATAATGTAGTTGTCTGTAAGGATACATGAATGCACTATAATGTAGTTGTCTGTAAGGATACATGAATGCACCCTAGAGTGTAGTTGTCTGTAAGGACACCATGAGTTACCTGCAGCTATCACAGTGTAGTTGTCTGTTTACGCATGTAGTTACAGAACATGCACTACAGTGTTAGCTGAATCTGATGTACACATGTCGTTACGCTGGAATGTCGCCACACGTGGTAGTGTCTGTGTACAAATGTAGTTACCTGAATACACCACAGTGTAGCTTGGTGTACACATGTAGTTACCTGAATGCACTACAGTGTAGCTGTCTGTGTACACATGTAGTTACCTGAATGCACTACAGTGTAGCTGTCTGTGTACACATGTAGTTACCTGAATGCACTACAGTGTAGCTGTCTGTGTACACATGTAGTTACCTGAATGCACTACAGTGTAGCTGTCTGTGTACACTTTGTCGTTACTCTGAATCTGACTACCACAGTGTAGCTGTCTGTGTCACATGTAGTTACCTGACATGCACTCGAGTGGTAGCTGTCTGTGTAGCACTATGTAGTATTTACCTGAATGCCACTAGTAGTGTTAGCTGTCTGTTGTACACATGTAGTATACCTGGAATGGCATAGCTATCAGTGTTAGTTGTCTTGTGTACACAGGTAGTTACCTGAAATGCATCACGAGTGTAGTGTGTCTGTGTGTACACTTGTGTGATAGTTACCGGAAATATCATCACAGTGTCTGCTGTCTGTTGTACACATGGAGTGAGTGTAGCTGTCTGTGTACACATGTAGTTACCTGAATGCACTAGAGTGTAGCTGTCTGTGTACACATGTAGTTACCTAATGCACCAGAGTGTAGTTGTCTGTGTACACATGTAGTTACCTGAATGCACTAGAGTGTAGCTGTCTGTGTACACATGTAGTTACCTGAATGCACTAGAGTGTAGCTGTCTGTGTACACATGTAGTTACCTGAATGCACTAGAGTGTAGCTGTCTGTGTACACATGTAGTTACCTGAATACACTACAGTGTAGCTGTCTGTGTACACATGTAGTTACCTGAAAGCACACAGGCAGATGGCCAGGGTAGCGAGGAGAACAAGACACGCTACGATGGGCACGACAATGACCACCAAGTCTGCAAAGAAAACGCACCATCACTTTATCACTTTCATACTCATCCCACTTTTCCTGTCTTCATTTCTTTAAAATTCTGTGATTCGGGAAATACAGAGGGATCCTGAATAAAGATATCTAAAGTCTGGGTCAGGACGACACGGAAAGTCCCTTATTGATGCCTTTGCTAGTTCACATTTTATGCATCTTAGCAATCGAAAGCCTTCTCAAAGGAGGGGGGGGGGGAGGGGGGATGGGGGGGAGGGGAACGGGAGGTGTAGGGGGGGGGGGGGGAGGACGGGGGGGGAGGGGGGGGGGGGGGGGGAAGAGGCAGTGGAGGGGAGTGGCTGCACATGAGGCTGGACGACTGGAACCGAGATGGTAGTGGGGGGGGCATCGCACGCAGAATCTACAAGGTCACGCCCACGCCCAGGCGTCCGTTGGGCGGGGGGCGCGACGGGCGAGGGTTGGAGCAGTCCGTCCCACGAAGGGCCCCCCGGGCACGAACTGACGGGCTAGCGATTTGGGGTTGTCTGTTTGAAAAAGCAGGGTGCAAACCCAGTAGCAAAAGGGGATCTTACTTGCAGTGGGTAACCAACACACCTCACCCCTACCTCTTCCTCCTCTATTGGATACGATGGGGGGGGCTATGGGGGTCTCGTTCGTCTCTAGTGGGGATGCGATCTGGTTGCGGGTGGAAGGATGCAGTACCTTACGGGTGACGTCTATTCTGTGAATCTGTCCTCTTCCGTCGTCCTTTCTGTCTCTCTCTCTCCTATCCCCCTCCTCTCTGTCTCCCAATAGGCCTCGGCTGTCCTCTCCTCCCCTGGTTCGGTCCCTTCTCTCTTCTCCGGTCTCCTCTTTCGCCCCATCTTTCTCCCCCTTCGATCCCCACCCCCCTCCTCTCCTCCGGCCCATCCCTCCTCTCTCCTCGTGTCGAAGCACTCATAGCCTCCCTCGGGGTCTTGATGATCTCCTGCCTCTCTATCTCGCTTTCCTCCGCCCCCTCCTCCCTCTCCTCCTCCCCATCCCCTCATCCCTCCCTCTTCGCTCACGGTCTCCTCCCGTCCGCGCCCCCTACTCCCTCTCATCTCTCTCCCCTACCTCCTTCGCCTCTCTCATCTCGACTCCTATCCGCTACTCTCCGTCTCCTCCAGTACCTCCCTGCTCTCTCTCCTCCCTCTCTCCTCTCTCCGCTCCTCGCTCGACCCCCTCTCTCATTCCCCTCCTCTCCCTCACTCCTCGCTTCTTCACTCCTCTCTCTCCCCCCCCCTCACCTTCTCATCTCCCCTCCATCCCTCCATCACGCTGCTCCGCCTCCTTCTCCATCTCTTCCCCTCTCGTCTCCCTCTCCTCCTCCGACCTTCGCTCTCCTCTCTAACGGTCTCTCACTCTCCCCCGTCCCCTCTCCTCGGCTCTCTCCTAACTCTCTCCCTCTCAACCTCTCCCTCGCTCTTCTCAACCATCTCATGCTTCCTCTGCTCTCTTCTCTCGCACCTCTCCCTCTCTCTCAATCTCATCGATACTAGCTCATCCTTTTCCCTCCTCCTCGTCATCTCGGCTCGACCGTCATCTCTCCCTCCCTCCCCTCGCACTTACTCCTCGTTCTCGGATCTCGCTCTCTACTCCCCCTCCTCCTTCCTCTCACCTCTTTGCCTCCTCCGTCCTTCCTCGCCCTCCCCCCTCTCCCTACTCTCTCTCATCCCCCACCTCCTACGCTCCTCTCTCTCGTCTCTCCTTCTCCGTTTCTCTCCTCATCACCCTCCTCTCTCCTCCTGCTCCTCTCTCCTCCTCTCCTCTCTCCTCCTCTCTCCTCTCACCTCCTCCTCCTCTCCTCCTCCTCTCCTCTTCCCTCCTCTCTCCTCTCCTCCTCTCTTCCTCTCCTCTCCTCCTCCTCTCCTCCTCCTCCTTCCTCCTTCCTCTCCTCTCCTCTCCTCTCTCCTCCCCTCTCTTCTCTCCTCACTCCTCTCTCCTCTCTCCTCCTTCCTCCTCTCCTCTCTCCTCCTCTCCTCTCTTCTCCTCTCCTCCTCCTCCTCTCTCTCCTCTCCTCTTCCTCTCCTCCTCCTCTCCTCTCCTCCTCCTTCCTCTCCCTCCTCCTCTCCTCCTCCTCCTCTTCCTCTCCTCCTCTCCTCTCCTCTCCTCTCTCCTCCTCCCTCCTCTCCTCTCCCTCCTCTCCTCCTTCTCCTCCTCTCCTCTCTCTCCTCTCTCCCTCCTCCTCCCTCTCCTCCTCCCTCCTCCTCTCTCTCCTTCTCTCCTCCTCCTCTCCCTCCTCTCTCCCTCTCTCCTCTCTCCTCTCCTCTCTCCTCTCCTCCTCTCCTCTCTCCCTCCTCCTCCTCTCTCTCCTCCCCCTCCTCCTCTCCTCCTCCTCCTCTCCCTCCTCTCTCTCTCCTCTCTCCTCCTCCTCTTCCTCTCCTCCTCTCTCTCTCCTCTCCTCCTCCTCTCTCTCTCCTCCTCCCTCTCTCCTCCTCTCCTCTCTTCTCCTCTCCTCCCTCCTCTCTTTCCTCTTCTCCTCCCTCCTCTCTCTCCTCTCCTCCCTCTCTCCTCTCTTCTCCTCCCCTCCTCCCTCCTTCTCCTCCTCTCTCTCCTCTCTCTCTCCTCTCCTCTCCTCCTCTCTCCCTTCCTCTCCCTCCTCTCTCCTCTCTCTCCTCTCCTCTTCCTCCTCTCCCTCCTCCTTCTTCTCCTCCTCTCTCTCCTCCTCCTCTCCTCCTCTCTCCTCCTCTCCCTCTCCTCTCTCTCCTCCTCTCCTCTCCCCTCTCCTCCTCCTCCCCTCTCCTCCTCTCCTCTCCTCCTCTCTCCTCCTCTCCTCCTCCCCTCTCCTCCCTCCTCTCTTTCCTCCTCTCTTCTCCTCCCTCCTCTCTCCCTCTCCCTCCCTCTCCTCCCTCCTCCTCTCCTCTCTCTCCTCTCCTCCTCTCTCCCTCCTCTCCTCCTCCTCTCTCTCCCCCTCTTCCTTCCTCTCTCCTCCTCTCCTCCTCTCCCTCCTCCTCTCCCTCTCCTCTCCTCCCTTCTCTCCTCTTCTCCTCTCTCCTCTCTCCCTCTCTCCTCCTCTCCTCCTCTCTCTCTCTCTCCTCCTCCCTCTCCTCTTTCCTCCTCTCTCCTGCCTCCTCTCTCCTTCCTCTTCTCTCCTTCCTCTCTCCATCTCACACTTCCTCCCCTCCTCTCCTCTCCTCTCTCTCCTCGCCTCTCATCTCCTCTCTCTCCTCCGTCTCTCCTCTCCTCTCCCTCCTCCTCCTCTCCTCTCTTCTCTCTCTCCTCTCCTCTCCTCTCTCTCCTCTCCTCCTCTCCTCCATCATCTCATCTCTCCCTCTCCTCCTCTCATCTCCCTCCTTCTCTCCCTCCTCCCTCCTTCTCTTCTCCTCTCTCCTCCCTTCGTCTCTCCCTTCCTCCTCCTCCTCTCTCCTCTCCTCTCTCTCCTCTCCTCTCCTCCTCCTCCTCCTCCCTCCTCCTTCTCTCTCCTCCCTCTCTCCTTCCCCTCCTCTCCTCCTCTCCTCCTCCTCTCCTCTCTCTCTCACTCCTCCTCTCTCTCCCTCTCCTCTCCTCTCTCCTACTCCTCATCTCTCTCTCCTCTCGCTCTACTTCTCTCTTCTCTGTCCTCTCCTCATCTCTCTCTTCCTCCTCTCTCCTCTCCTCCTCTCTCCTCTCTCTCTCCCTCCTCACTCTCTACTCTCCCTTCTCGCTCTTCTCTTCCTCTCTCCTCTCCTCTCTCTCGCCCTTCCGCCTCCTGTCTCTCTCCCTTTCCTCTCCCTCCTCCTCCTTTTCCTATCCTCCTCCCTCTCCTCTCCTCTCTCCTCCTCCGCTTCTCCTCCTCCTCCCTCCCACGTCCTCTTCCTCCTATCCTCCTTCCTCCTCCCCTCCGTTCCTCCTTCTCCTCCCCTCGTCTCTCCTCTCTCTCCCTCCCTCCGTGTCCTCCTCTCTCTCCTCTCTGTCCTCTCCTCCTCCTCTCGTCCTCCCCCCCACCTCCTCTCCGCTCCTCACTCCCTCTCCCTCCTCTCTCCTCTCTACTCTCCCTCTCCCGCCTCTCTCCACCTCTCCCTCCTCTCCTCTTCCTCTCTCACCTCCCCTCTCCTCTCCTCGTCTCCTCTCGTCCTTCTATCCGGCTCTTCATCCTCTCTCCCCCCCTCCCGCTCTTCGTCCTCTCTCCTCCTTCTCGCCTCTACTCCTCTCTCCGCTTCCCCTCCGTCCCTCGGTCTCGTCCTCCCTCGCTGATCGTTCTCTCTCCTCTTCAGGCACTCGCTCCGTCCTCGGCAACGTCCGTCCACTCGATCACTCGGGTCCTCAGCGATACGGACTGTGGTGTGTGTAGTCCTCAGCACTCTCTGGTAGACAGTCTATAAGCCGCATCGTCAGCTCTCGCTAGCCCTCGTTCTCTTGCTCATCAGTAGGAAGCGGGCTCCTCTCTCTCGCCGGCAACGACATCCCGCGAGGCGCCTTCCTTCTCGCGCTAACATATGCCATTCACTTTAGCCTAGACGCGTCTTCGAGACAGAGTCATGCGACATCGGCTAAATCTCCGCAAACTCCTCACTAGCTATCTCTATAGAAAGCTCGACTTCGCTGAGACACGTCAGCTCCTCTCTATCTCTCCCGCGATTTGGACATCTTCTTCTTTCCCCTCATCGTCTATCTGAACGTCTTCGCCATGCTACTTCTCTACGACGCTCTCGACTCTCTTCTCCCCTCTCACCGCCAATCGCACGCATCTCGTCACTCTCTAGAGGTACTATCACCCCATCTCTCCGCTCTACTCATCTCTCTCATATATCACATCTATCGAGGTCATCCTTCCCCCTGAGGTCGCGGCAACCAACCCAGGATCACCTGTCACCACGACAAGAGACTACGAGGCGCGCCCTCTCTCTCGATCGGAGTCATGCAGATCGCGTCTCCGACGAGCTAAAACTAGAGAGCGCAGTAACCTCTCCATCCATCTCCCGCGATCCTAGACGCACATCGAGAACATCTCCCGCTTTACTACCTTCACACCTCCGTTCCGTCTCGCGTAACACCAAAAGATCACACCCTCCCATAATCAACAAACACCCTCGATCTTCTCATGTCAGTACAAGCTCTCAGATCACAAATGACTCCACACGTGCGATACTCTCAGCACGTCAAGCCGGCACTGCTCATAGATGCGCTCCATCGTCGTGCGTCCCGCTCTGTGCTCTCTCGCTCTACTCACTCTCATCACCTCTCGTCTCTCTTTCTTTTGATATATCTCTCTCGCCTACGTCGCATTAGCTCGAGCCGATTATGGGACTCTCCTCTCAGCTCTGCTACTCATCTTTCTCTCTCTCTCTGATCTAAATTCTATCTCTGAAATCCTCTCTGATATATCTATCTCTTATACTCTTATATCTCTTTCTTATCCTCTTGCTTCTTTCCTTATATACTCTTTCTTTCTCGTTCTCTCTGGCTCATCTGTAATCCGGCAATGGTCTCGTGTACTCTTGGCTCTTTCATCTGGGACCGTCATTCAGGTCTCCTCTTTCCCTCTGTCCTTTCGTATCAAAAAGTGCTGTATACTCCTCCTCACCTTTTCCTAGTGTCTCTCATACTTCCTCTGTCTCTGTTTCCTCAGTCGTCTCCTCTCTCTCTCGCCCGCACCCACTACCTCTCTCTGTTCGTCTTCAAATCCTCTGTCGCTCTCTCTCTGTCCCTCCCTGTCGCTTTCTTAGTCTCTCCATTTGCTCGTATCGCTCTCGCTTCTCAATATTGGTCTCCTCTCCTCTTTCCTCTGTTTTGTGTCTCTCTCATCTCTTCTGTCTCTCCGTCACTCTAATCTCTTTCCCTCACTCTCTCTCCTCACTCGGTTCCTCCTCACGCCTCTGTCTACTCAACGGTCTCGTCGAACTCAATCTCTCGAGCGCTCCCTCCCGCACTGCTCTCTGCTCGTCTCACTACTCAACCTCACTTCATCAAACTCTATCTCCTCACATCTCTCTCTTTCCTTTCTTTCTCTGTCTCGCGTCATACTCGCTCATCTTCTCTCTTTTTCTCACTTCTCGCTCAATCCACCGTGCTCTCGTGCACGATGTCTCTCTCAACTCTCCTCTCTCTTTCTCACGTCTCTTTCTCAGCATCGCGTCTCACTCCACCTCTCGGACACACCTCTCTTCTCGATCTCTGTCTCTCTTCTCTTCTCGCTTCCTCTTGGTCCAATCTGTCGTCTCCTCGACATCTCTCTCGTCTCTCTCATCACACTTCTGTACACTCTCATCTCGCGTCTCTCATACTCTCTCTCTCCATCCACACTTCACCCTATTCTTCATTTGCTGGGCTGCTCTCCTCCCACTCAACTGGGTGCAGATCCATCTCTCTGTCTCTCTCTTCCATTCCTCTCCTCTCTACTCTTCTCTCTCAGTAATTCTCATCTCGATCGGTAACATACTGCATCGCCGTCTCGGTAGCTCTCTCCAACTATTCTCGTGCTCCCGTACATTCTCAGCACCTCTCCTGTCCTCTCACTCTCTTCTCCGGCCTCCTCACCTTCAATATTCTGGTCTCTCTCCCCACTCTCTCCACCCCTCCGTCTCCTGCTCATTGTTCCTCCATCGAAGCTCCCGTCGCTCCGACCTCTCACTCCTAGCACATCTCCTCTCATACGCTCCCCCACAGCACTATACTCACTATCTATATCTCACGTCTGTACTTCTCTACTCTCCCTCCCTCTCTCACTCCCACGGGGGTTGTGTGGGGGGGTGGGGGGGATGTATGGGGGTCTAAACTCTCTCTCTCTCGTCCTCTGTCTCATCTCTCTCCTCGTCTCACGCGTTCACCTCCCTACAACGTCTCCCCCCTCTCTCATCTCTCTCCCATCTTCACTACACTCACACTCTCCTCTCCCCAAGTATCTCGGCCTCTCTCCTCTCCACGCTCCATCTGTCACTCATCACGTCAAGTTCCTCACGTCATCTTCTCCCTCTCTCTCTCACTCTTCTCTCTCTCTTCCACTTCTCCCGATCTCTCCTCCTCCGCTCTCAAAGAAAACCAACCTCTCTCTCTCTCACCCGTCGTCCGTCACGCATTACCTTCTCTCCTCTCCCTCACTGCTCGAAAACTCCTGCTGCATCCTTCCGCTCATCCCTCTCATCTCTCACGCTCCTCACTCTCCATTCTCTCTCTCCCTTCTTCGCCCCACCGTATCTTCTCTCTCTCTCCCGCTCCCTGTCTCCTATGTC
>JAWQFJ010027168.1:5000-21311 GCA_034096865.1 Theodoxus fluviatilis
GTCTGCCTGCCTGGAGTGGAGTCTGCCTGCCTGGAGTGGAGTCTGTTTGCCTGGAGTGGAGTCTGTTTGCCTGGAGTGGAGTCTGTTTGCCTGGAGTGGAGTCTGCCTGCCTGGAGTGGAGTCTGCCTGCCTGGAGTGGAGTCTGTTTGCCTGGAGTGGAGTCTGTTTGCCTGGAGTGGAGTCTGTTTGCCTGGAGTGGAGTATGCCTGTCTGGAGTGGAGTCTGCCTGTCTGGAGTGGAGTCTGCCTGTCTGGAGTGGAGTCTGCCTGTCTGGAGTGGAGTCTGCCTGCCTGGAGTGGAGTCTGCCTGCCTGGAGTGGAGTCTGCCTGCCTGGAGTGGAGACTGCCTGCCTGTCTGGAGTGGAGTCTGCCTGTCTGGACTGGAGTCTGCCTGCCTGGAGTGGAGTATGCCTGTCTGGAGTGGAGTCTGCCTGTCTGGAGTGGAGTCTGCCTGCCTGGAGTGGAGTCTGCCTGCCTGGAGTGGAGTCTGCCTGCCTGTAGTGGAGTCTGTTTGCCTGGACTGGAGTCTGCCTGTCTGGAGTGGAGTCTGCCTGCCTGGAGTGGAGTCTGTTTGCCTGGAGTGGAGTCTGCCTGCCTGGAGTGGAGTCTGTTTGCCTGGAGTGGAGTCTGTTTGCCTGGAGTGGAGTCTGCCTGCCTGGAGTGGAGTCTGCCTGCCTGGAGTGGAGTCTGCCTGCCTGGAGTGGAGTCTGCCTGCCTGGAGTGGAGTCTGTTTGCCTGGAGTGGAGTCTGCCTGCCTGGAGTGGAGTCTGCCTGCCTGGAGTGGAGTCTGCCTGCCTGGAGTGGAGTCTGCCTGCCTGGAGTGGAGTCTGCCTGCCTGGAGTGGAGTCTGTTTGCCTGGAGTGGAGTCTGCCTGCCTGGAGTGGAGTCTGTTTGCCTGGAGTGGAGTCTGTTTGCCTGGAGTGGAGTCTGCCTGCCTGGAGTGGAGTCTGTTTGCCTGGAGTGGAGTCTGTTTGCCTGGAGTGGAGTATGTTTGCCTGGAGTGGAGTATGCCTGCCTGGAGTGGAGTCTGCCTGCCTGGAGTGGAGTCTGCCTGTCTGCCTGGAGTGGAGTCTGCCTGCCTGGAGTGGAGTCTGCCTGCCTGGAGTGGAGTCTGCCTGTCTGGAGTGGAGTCTGCCTGCCTGGAGTGGAGTCTGCCTGCCTGGAGTGGAGTCTGCCTGTCTGGAGTGGAGTCTGCCTGTCTGGAGTGGAGTCTGCCTGCCTGGAGTGGAGACTGCCTGCCTGCCTGGAGTGGAGACTGCCTGCCTGTCTGGAGTGGAGTCTGCCTGCCTGGAGTGGAGACTGCCTGCCTGTCTGGAGTGGAGTCTGCCTGCCTGGAGTGGAGTCTGTCTGCCTGGAGTGGAGTCTGTCTGCCTGGAGTGGAGTCTGCCTGCCTGGAGTGGAGTCTGCCTGCCTGGAGTGGAGTCTGCCTGTCTGGAGTGGAGTCTGCCTGTCTGGAGTGGAGTCTGCCTGTCTGGACAGGAATCTGCCTGCCTGGAGTGGAGTCTGCCTGTCTGGAGTGGAGTCTGTCTGCCTGCAGTGGAGTCTGCCTGCCTGGAGTGGAGTCTGCCTGTCTGGAGTGGAGTCTGCCTGCCTGGAGTGGAGACTGCCTGCCTGGAGTGGAGTCTGCCTGCCTGGAGTGGAGACTGCCTGTCTGGAGTGGAGTCTGCCTGTCTGGAGTGGAGTCTGCCTGTCTGGACAGGAATCTGCCTGCCTGGAGTGGAGTCTGCCTGTCTGGAGTGGAGTCTGTCTGCCTGCAGTGGAGTCTGCCTGCCTGGAATGGAGTCTGTCTGCCTGTCTGGAGTAGAGTCTGCCTGTCTGGAGTGGAGTCTGCCTGCCTGGAGTGGAGTCTGCCTGTCTGGAGTGGAGTCTGCCTGTCTGGAGTGGAGTCTGCCTGTCTGGACAGGAATCTGCCTGTCTGGAGTGGAGTCTGCCTGCCTGGAGTGGAGTCTGCCTGTCTGGAGTGGAGTCTGCCTGCCTGGAGTGGAGTCTGCCTGTCTGGAGTGGAGTCTGCCTGTCTGGAGTGGAGTCTGCCTGCCTGGAGTGGAGTCTGCCTGTCTGGAGTGGAGACTGCCTGCCTGGAGTGGAGTCTGCCTGCCTGGAGTGGAATCTGCCTGTCTGAAGTGGAGTCTGCCTGCCTGGAGTGGAGACTGCCTGTCTGGAGTGGAGTCTGTTTGCCTGGAGTGGAGTCTGCCTGTCTGGAGTGGAGTCTGTTTGCCTGGAGTGGAGTCTGCCTGCCTGGAGTGGAGTCTGCCTGCCTGGAGTGAAGTCTGCCTGTCTGGAGTGGAGCCTGCCTGCCTGGAGTGGAGTCTGCCTGTCTGGAGTGAAGTCTGCCTGTCTGGAGTGAAGTCTGCCTGTCTGAAGAGGAATCTGCCTGCCTGGAGTGGAGTCTGCCTGTCTGGAGTGGAGTCTGCCTGTCTGAAGAGGAATCTGCCTGCCTGGAGTGAAGTCTGTCTGCCTGGAGTGAAGTTTGCCTGTCTGAAGAGGAATCTGCCTGCCTGGAGTGAAGTCTGCCTGCCTGGAGTGAAGTCTGTCTGCCTGGAGTGGAGTTTGCCTGTCTGGAGTGGAGCCTGCCTGCCTGGAGTGGAATCTGCCTGTCTGGAGTGGAGTCTGCCTGTCTGGAGAGGAGTCTGCCTGCCTGGAGTGGAGTCTGCCTGTCTGGAGTGGAGTCTGCCTGCCTGGAGTGGAGTCTGCCTGCCTGGAGTGGAGTCTGCCTGCCTGTCTGGAGTGGAGTCTGCCTGTCTGGAGTGGAGTCTGCCTGCCTGGAGTGGAGTCTGCCTGTCTGGAGTGGAGTCTGCCTGCCTGTCTGTCTGGAGTGGAGTCTGCCTGCCTGCCTGGAGTGGAGTCTGCCTGCCTGCCTGTCTGGAGTGGAGTCTGCCTGCCTGGAGTGGAGACTGCCTGCCTGTCTGGAGTGGAGTCTGTTTGCCTGGAGTGGAGTCTGCCTGCCTGGAGTGGAGTCTGCCTGTCTGGAGTGGAGCCTGCCTGCCTGGAGTGAAGTCTGCCTGTCTGGAGTGAAGTCTGCCTGTCTGGAGTGGAGTCTGCATGCCTGTCTGTCTGGAGTGGAGTCTGCCTGTCTGGAGTGGAGTCTGCCTGCCTGGAGTGGAGACTGCCTGCCTGTCTGGAGTGGAGTCTGTTTGCCTGGAGTGGAGTCTGCCTGCCTGGAGTGGAGTCTGCCTGTCTGGAGTGGAGCCTGCCTGCCTGGAGTGAAGTCTGCCTGTCTGGAGTGAAGTCTGCCTGTCTGGAGTGGAGTCTGCATGCCTGTCTGTCTGGAGTGGAGTCTGCCTGTCTGGAGTGGAGTCTGCCTGCCTGGAGTGGAGACTGCCTGCCTGTCTGGAGTGGAGTCTGTTTGCCTGGAGTGGAGTCTGCCTGCCTGGAGTGGAGTCTGCCTGCCTGGAGTGGAGTCTGCCTGTCTGGAGTGGAGTCTGCCTGTCTGGAGTGGAGCCTGCCTGTCTGGAGTGAAGTCTGCCTGTCTGGAGTGGAGTCTGCCTGCCTGGAGTGGAGTCTGCCTGCCTGGAGTGGAGTCTGCCTGTCTGGAGTGGAGTCTGCCTGTCTGGAGTGGAGTCTGCCTGTCTGGAGTGAAGTCTGCCTGTCTGGAGTGGAGTCTGCATGCCTGTCTGTCTGGAGTGGAGTCTGCCTGTCTGGAGTGGAGTCTGCCTGCCTGGAGTGGAGACTGCCTGCCTGTCTGGAGTGGAGTCTGTTTGCCTGGAGTGGAGTCTGCCTGTCTGGAGTGGAGTCTGCCTGTCTGGAGTGGAGCCTGCCTGCCTGGAGTGAAGTCTGCCTGCCTGGAGTGGAGTCTGCCTGCCTGGAGTGGAGTCTGCCTGCCTGCCTGTCTGGAGTGGAGTCTGCCTGTCTGGAGTGGAGCCTGCCTGCCTGGAGTGAAGTCTGCCTGTCTGGAGTGAAGTCTGCCTGCCTGGAGTGGAGTCTGCCTGCCTGGAATGGAGTCTGTCTGCCTGTCTGGAGTGGAGTCTGCCTGCCTGGAGTGGAGTCTGCCTGTCTGGAGTGGAGTCTGCCTGCCTGGAGTGGAGTCTGCCTGTCTGGAGTGGAGTCTGCCTGTCTGGAGTGGAGTCTGCCTGCCTGGAGTGGAGTCTGCCTGCCTGGAGTGGAGTCTGCCTGCCTGGAATGGAGTCTGTCTGCCTGTCTGGAGTGGAGTCTGCCTGTCTGGAGTGAAGTCTGCCTGCCTGGAGTGGAGTCTGCCTGCCTGGAATGGAGTCTGTCTGCCTGTCTGGAGTGGAGTCTGCCTGCCTGGAGTGGAGTCTGCCTGTCTGGAGTGGAGTCTGCCTGCCTGGAGTGGAGTCTGCCTGCCTGGAGTGGAGTCTGCCTGTCTGGAGTGGAGTCTGCCTGTCTGGAGTGGAATCTGCCTGTCTGGAGTGGAGTCTGCCTGCCTGGAGTGGAGTCTGCCTGTCTGGAGTGGAGTCTGCCTGTCTGGAGTAGAGTCTGCCTGTCTGGAGTGGAATTTGCCTGTCTGGAGTGGAGTCTGCCTGCCTGCCTGCCTGCCAGGAGTGGAGTCTGCCTGCCTGCCTGCCTGGAGTGGAGTCTGCCTGTCTGGAGTGGAGTCTGCCTGCCTGCCTGCCTGGAGTGGAGTCTGCCTGTCTGGAGTGGAGTCTGCCTGCCTGGAGTGGAGTCTGCCTGTCTGCCTGTCTGGAGTGGAGTCTGCCTGTCTGGAGTGGAGCCTGCCTGCCTGGAGTGGAGTCTGCCTGCCTGGAGTGGAGTCTGCCTGCCTGGAGTGGAGTCTGCCTGTCTGGAGTGGAGACTGCCTGTCTGGAGTGGAGTCTGCCTGTCTGTAGTGGAGTCTGCCTGTCTGCCTGGAGCGGAGTCTGCCTGCCTGGAGTGGAGTCTGCCTGTCTGGAGTGGAGTCTGCCTGCCTGCCTGCCTGGAGTGGAGTCTGCCTGTCTGGAGTTGAGTCTGCCTGCCTGCCTGCCTGGAGTGGAGTCTGCCTGTCTGGAGTGGAGTCTGCCTGCCTGCCTGCCTGGAGTGGAGTCTGCCTGTCTGGAGTGGAGTCTGCCTGCCTGGAGTGGAGTCTGCCTGCCTGGAGTGGAGTCTGCCTGTCTGGAGTGGAGTCTGCCTGTCTTTAGTGGAGTCTGCCTGCTTGGAGTGGTGTCTGCCTGTCTGGAGTGGAGTCTGCCTGTCTGAAGTGGAGTCTGCCTGTCTGGAGTGGAGTTTGCCTGTCTGGAGTGGAGTCTGCCTGTCTGGAGTGGAGTCTGCCTGCCTGGAGTGGAGTCTGCCTGCCTGGACTGGAGTCTGCCTGCCTGGAGTGGAGTCTGCCTGTCTGGAGTGGAATCTGCCTGCCTGGAGTGGAGTCTGCCTGCCTGGAGTGGAGTCTGCCTTCCTGGAGTGGAGTCTGCCTGTCTGGAGTGGAGTCTGCCTGTCTGGAGTGTAGTCTGCCTGCCTGGAGTGGAATCTGCCTGTCTGGAGTGGAGTCTGCCTGTCTGGAGTGTAGTCTGCCTGCCTGGACTGGAGTCTGCCTGTCTGGAGTGGAGTCTGCCTGTCTGGAGTGGAATCTGCCTGCCTGGAGTGGAGTCTGCCTTCCTGGAGTGGAGTCTGCCTGTCTGGAGTGGAGTCTGCCTGCCTGGAGTGGAGTTTGTTTGCCTGGAGTGAAGTCTGTTTGCCTGGAGTGAAGTCTGTTTGCCTGGAGTGGAGTCTGCCTGCCTGCCTGCCTGGAGTGGAGTCTGCCTGTCTGGAGTGGAGTCTGCCTGTCTGGAGTGGAGTCTGCCTGTCTGGAGTGGAGTCTGTTTGCCTGGAGTGAAGTCTGTTTGCCTGGAGTGGAGTCTGCCTGCCTGCCTGCCTGGAGTGGAGTCTGCCTGTCTGGAGTGGAGTCTGCCTGTCTGGAGTGGAATCTGCCTGCCTGGAGTGGAGTCTGCCTGTCTGGAGTGGAGTCTGCCTGTCTGGAGTGGATTCTGCCTGTCTGGAGTGGAGTCTGCCTGTCTGGAGTGGAGTCTGCCTGTCTGGAGTGGAGTCTGCATGTCTGGAGTGGAGTCTGTTTGCCTGGAGTGAAGTCTGCCTGTCTGGAGTGGAATCTGCCTGCCTGGAGTGGAGTCTGCCTGTCTGGAGTGGAGTCTGCCTGTCTGGAGTGGAGTCTGCCTGTCTGAAGTGGAGTCTGTTTGCCTGGAGTGAAGTCTGTTTGCTTGGAGTGGAGTCTGCCTGCCTGCCTGCCTGGAGTGGAGTCTGCCTGTCTGGAGTGGAGTCTGCCTGTCTGGAGTGGAATCTGCCTGCCTGGAGTGGAGTCTGCCTGTCTGGAGTGGAGTCTGCCTGTCTGGAAAGGATTCTGCCTGTCTGGAGTGGATTCTGCCTGTCTGGAGTGGAGTCTGCCTGTCTGTAGTGGAGTCTGCCTGTCTGCCTGGAGCGGAGTCTGCCTGTCTGGAGTGGAGTCTGCCTGTCTGTAGTGGAGTCTGCCTGTCTGCCTGGAGCGGAGTCTCCCTGTCTGGAGTGGAGTCTGCCTGTCTGCCTGGAGCGGAGTCTGCCTGTCTGGAGTGGAGTCTGCCTGTCTGTAGTGGAGTCTGCCTGTCTGCCTGGAGCGGAGTCTGCCTGTCTGTAGTGGATTCTGCCTGTCTGGAGTGGAGTCTGCCTGTCTGTAGTGGAGTCTGCCTGTCTGCCTGGAGCGGAGTCTGCCTGTCTGGAGTGGAGTCTGCCTGCCTGGAGTGAAGTCTGTTTGCCTGGAGTGAAGTCTGTTTGCCTGGAGTGGAGTCTGCCTGTCTGGAGTGGAGTCTGTTTGCCTGGAGTGAAGTCTGTTTGCCTGGAGTGAAGTCTGCCTGTCTGGAGTGGAGTCTGTTTGCCTGGAGTGAAGTCTGTTTGCCTGGAGTGAAGTCTGTTTGCCTGGAGTGGAGTCTGCCTGTCTGGAGTGGAGTCTGCCTGCCTGGAGTGAAGTCTGTTTGCCTGGAGTGGAGTCTGCCTGTCTGGAGTGGAGTCTGTTTGCCTGGAGTGAAGTCTGTTTGCCTGGAGTGAAGTCTGTTTGCCTGGAGTGGAGTCTGCCTGCCTGCCTGCCTGGAGTGGAGTCTGCCTGTCTGGAGTGGAGTCTGCCTGTCTGGAGTGGAGTCTGCCTGTCTGGAGTGGAGTCTGTTTGCCTGGAGTGAAGTCTGTTTGCCTGGAGTGGAGTCTGCCTGCCTGCCTGCCTGGAGTGGCGTCTGCCTGTCTGGAGTGGAGTCTGCCTGTCTGGAGTGGAATCTGCCTGCCTGGAGTGGAGTCTGCCTGTCTGGAGTGGAGTATGCCTGTCTGGAGTGGAGTCTGCCTGTCTGGAGCGGAGTCTGCCTGTCTGGAGTGGAGTCTGCCTGCCTGGAGTGGAATCTGCCTGTCTGGAGTGGAGTCTGCCTGTCTGGAGTGGAGTCTGCCTGTCTGGAGTGGAATCTGCCTGTCTGGAGTGGAGTCTGCCTGCCTGGAGTGGAGTCTGCCTGCCTGGACTGGAGTCTGCCTGTCTGGAGTGGAGTCTGCCTGCCTGGAGTGGAGTCTGCCTGTCTGGAGTGGAGTCTGCCTGCCTGGAGTGGAGTCTGCCTGTCTGGAGTGGAGTCTGCCTGCCTGGAGTGGAGTCTGCCTGTCTGGAGTGGAGTCTGCCTGCCTGGACTGGAGTCTGCCTGTCTGGAGTGGAGTCTGCCTGCCTAGAGTGGAGTCTGCCTGTCTGGAGTGGAGTCTGCCTGCCTGGAGTGGAGACTGCCTGCCTGGAGTGGAGTCTGCCTGCCTGGAGTGGAGTCTGCCTGCCTGGAGTGGAGTCTGCCTGCCTGGAGTGGAGTCTGCTTGCCTGGAGTGGAGTCTGTCTGCCTGGAGTGGAGTCTGTCTGCCTGGAGTGGAGCCTGCCTGCCTGGAGTGGAGTATGTCTGCCTGCCTGCCTGGAGTGGAGTCTGCCTGCCTGGAGTGGAGTCTGCCTGCCTGGAGTGAAGTCTGCCTGCCTGGAGTGGAGTCTGCCTGCCTGGAGTGGAGTCTGCCTGCCTGGAGTGGAGTCTGCCTGCCTGGAGTGGAGTCTGTTTGCCTGGAGTGGAGTCTGTTTGCCTGGAGTGGAGTCTGTTTGCCTGGAGTGGAGTCTGCCTGCCTGGAGTGGAGTCTGCCTGCCTGGAGTGGAGTCTGTTTGCCTGGAGTGGAGTCTGTTTGCCTGGAGTGGAGTCTGTTTGCCTGGAGTGGAGTATGCCTGTCTGGAGTGGAGTCTGCCTGTCTGGAGTGGAGTCTGCCTGTCTGGAGTGGAGTCTGCCTGTCTGGAGTGGAGTCTGCCTGCCTGGAGTGGAGTCTGCCTGCCTGGAGTGGAGTCTGCCTGCCTGGAGTGGAGACTGCCTGCCTGTCTGGAGCGGAGTCTGCCTGTCTGGACTGGAGTCTGCCTGCCTGGAGTGGAGTATGCCTGTCTGGAGTGGAGTCTGCCTGTCTGGAGTGGAGTCTGCCTGCCTGGAGTGGAGTCTGCCTGCCTGGAGTGGAGTCTGCCTGCCTGTAGTGGAGTCTGTTTGCCTGGACTGGAGTCTGCCTGTCTGGAGTGGAGTCTGCCTGCCTGGAGTGGAGTCTGTTTGCCTGGAGTGGAGTCTGCCTGCCTGGAGTGGAGTCTGTTTGCCTGGAGTGGAGTCTGTTTGCCTGGAGTGGAGTCTGCCTGCCTGGAGTGGAGTCTGCCTGCCTGGAGTGGAGTCTGCCTGCCTGGAGTGGAGTCTGCCTGCCTGGAGTGGAGTCTGTTTGCCTGGAGTGGAGTCTGCCTGCCTGGAGTGGAGTCTGCCTGCCTGGAGTGGAGTCTGCCTGCCTGGAGTGGAGTCTGCCTGCCTGGAGTGGAGTCTGCCTGCCTGGAGTGGAGTCTGTTTGCCTGGAGTGGAGTCTGCCTGCCTGGAGTGGAGTCTGTTTGCCTGGAGTGGAGTCTGTTTGCCTGGAGTGGAGTCTGCCTGCCTGGAGTGGAGTCTGTTTGCCTGGAGTGGAGTCTGTTTGCCTGGAGTGGAGTATGTTTGCCTGGAGTGGAGTATGCCTGCCTGGAGTGGAGTCTGCCTGCCTGGAGTGGAGTCTGCCTGTCTGCCTGGAGTGGAGTCTGCCTGCCTGGAGTGGAGTCTGCCTGCCTGGAGTGGAGTCTGCCTGTCTGGAGTGGAGTCTGCCTGCCTGGAGTGGAGTCTGCCTGCCTGGAGTGGAGTCTGCCTGTCTGGAGTGGAGTCTGCCTGTCTGGAGTGGAGTCTGCCTGCCTGGAGTGGAGACTGCCTGCCTGCCTGGAGTGGAGACTGCCTGCCTGTCTGGAGTGGAGTCTGCCTGCCTGGAGTGGAGACTGCCTGCCTGTCTGGAGTGGAGTCTGCCTGCCTGGAGTGGAGTCTGTCTGCCTGGAGTGGAGTCTGTCTGCCTGGAGTGGAGTCTGCCTGCCTGGAGTGGAGTCTGCCTGCCTGGAGTGGAGTCTGCCTGTCTGGAGTGGAGTCTGCCTGTCTGGAGTGGAGTCTGCCTGTCTGGACAGGAATCTGCCTGCCTGGAGTGGAGTCTGCCTGTCTGGAGTGGAGTCTGTCTGCCTGCAGTGGAGTCTGCCTGCCTGGAGTGGAGTCTGCCTGTCTGGAGTGGAGTCTGCCTGCCTGGAGTGGAGACTGCCTGCCTGGAGTGGAGTCTGCCTGCCTGGAGTGGAGACTGCCTGTCTGGAGTGGAGTCTGCCTGTCTGGAGTGGAGTCTGCCTGTCTGGACAGGAATCTGCCTGCCTGGAGTGGAGTCTGCCTGTCTGGAGTGGAGTCTGTCTGCCTGCAGTGGAGTCTGCCTGCCTGGAATGGAGTCTGTCTGCCTGTCTGGAGTAGAGTCTGCCTGTCTGGAGTGGAGTCTGCCTGCCTGGAGTGGAGTCTGCCTGTCTGGAGTGGAGTCTGCCTGTCTGGAGTGGAGTCTGCCTGTCTGGACAGGAATCTGCCTGTCTGGAGTGGAGTCTGCCTGCCTGGAGTGGAGTCTGCCTGTCTGGAGTGGAGTCTGCCTGCCTGGAGTGGAGTCTGCCTGTCTGGAGTGGAGTCTGCCTGTCTGGAGTGGAGTCTGCCTGCCTGGAGTGGAGTCTGCCTGTCTGGAGTGGAGACTGCCTGCCTGGAGTGGAGTCTGCCTGCCTGGAGTGGAATCTGCCTGTCTGAAGTGGAGTCTGCCTGCCTGGAGTGGAGACTGCCTGTCTGGAGTGGAGTCTGTTTGCCTGGAGTGGAGTCTGCCTGTCTGGAGTGGAGTCTGTTTGCCTGGAGTGGAGTCTGCCTGCCTGGAGTGGAGTCTGCCTGCCTGGAGTGAAGTCTGCCTGTCTGGAGTGGAGCCTGCCTGCCTGGAGTGGAGTCTGCCTGTCTGGAGTGAAGTCTGCCTGTCTGGAGTGAAGTCTGCCTGTCTGAAGAGGAATCTGCCTGCCTGGAGTGGAGTCTGCCTGTCTGGAGTGGAGTCTGCCTGTCTGAAGAGGAATCTGCCTGCCTGGAGTGAAGTCTGTCTGCCTGGAGTGAAGTCTGCCTGTCTGAAGAGGAATCTGCCTGCCTGGAGTGAAGTCTGCCTGCCTGGAGTGAAGTCTGTCTGCCTGGAGTGGAGTTTGCCTGTCTGGAGTGGAGCCTGCCTGCCTGGAGTGGAATCTGCCTGTCTGGAGTGGAGTCTGCCTGTCTGGAGAGGAGTCTGCCTGCCTGGAGTGGAGTCTGCCTGTCTGGAGTGGAGTCTGCCTGCCTGGAGTGGAGTCTGCCTGCCTGGAGTGGAGTCTGCCTGCCTGTCTGGAGTGGAGTCTGCCTGTCTGGAGTGGAGTCTGCCTGCCTGGAGTGGAGTCTGCCTGTCTGGAGTGGAGTCTGCCTGCCTGTCTGTCTGGAGTGGAGTCTGCCTGCCTGCCTGGAGTGGAGTCTGCCTGCCTGCCTGTCTGGAGTGGAGTCTGCCTGCCTGGAGTGGAGACTGCCTGCCTGTCTGGAGTGGAGTCTGTTTGCCTGGAGTGGAGTCTGCCTGCCTGGAGTGGAGTCTGCCTGTCTGGAGTGGAGCCTGCCTGCCTGGAGTGAAGTCTGCCTGTCTGGAGTGAAGTCTGCCTGTCTGGAGTGGAGTCTGCATGCCTGTCTGTCTGGAGTGGAGTCTGCCTGTCTGGAGTGGAGTCTGCCTGCCTGGAGTGGAGACTGCCTGCCTGTCTGGAGTGGAGTCTGTTTGCCTGGAGTGGAGTCTGCCTGCCTGGAGTGGAGTCTGCCTGTCTGGAGTGGAGCCTGCCTGCCTGGAGTGAAGTCTGCCTGTCTGGAGTGAAGTCTGCCTGTCTGGAGTGGAGTCTGCATGCCTGTCTGTCTGGAGTGGAGTCTGCCTGTCTGGAGTGGAGTCTGCCTGCCTGGAGTGGAGACTGCCTGCCTGTCTGGAGTGGAGTCTGTTTGCCTGGAGTGGAGTCTGCCTGCCTGGAGTGGAGTCTGCCTGCCTGGAGTGGAGTCTGCCTGTCTGGAGTGGAGTCTGCCTGTCTGGAGTGGAGCCTGCCTGTCTGGAGTGAAGTCTGCCTGTCTGGAGTGGAGTCTGCCTGCCTGGAGTGGAGTCTGCCTGCCTGGAGTGGAGTCTGCCTGTCTGGAGTGGAGTCTGCCTGTCTGGAGTGGAGTCTGCCTGTCTGGAGTGAAGTCTGCCTGTCTGGAGTGGAGTCTGCATGCCTGTCTGTCTGGAGTGGAGTCTGCCTGTCTGGAGTGGAGTCTGCCTGCCTGGAGTGGAGACTGCCTGCCTGTCTGGAGTGGAGTCTGTTTGCCTGGAGTGGAGTCTGCCTGTCTGGAGTGGAGTCTGCCTGTCTGGAGTGGAGCCTGCCTGCCTGGAGTGAAGTCTGCCTGCCTGGAGTGGAGTCTGCCTGCCTGGAGTGGAGTCTGCCTGCCTGCCTGTCTGGAGTGGAGTCTGCCTGTCTGGAGTGGAGCCTGCCTGCCTGGAGTGAAGTCTGCCTGTCTGGAGTGAAGTCTGCCTGCCTGGAGTGGAGTCTGCCTGCCTGGAATGGAGTCTGTCTGCCTGTCTGGAGTGGAGTCTGCCTGCCTGGAGTGGAGTCTGCCTCTCTGGAGTGGAGTCTGCCTGCCTGGAGTGGAGTCTGCCTGTCTGGAGTGGAGTCTGCCTGTCTGGAGTGGAGTCTGCCTGCCTGGAGTGGAGTCTGCCTGCCTGGAGTGGAGTCTGCCTGCCTGGAATGGAGTCTGTCTGCCTGTCTGGAGTGGAGTCTGCCTGTCTGGAGTGAAGTCTGCCTGCCTGGAGTGGAGTCTGCCTGCCTGGAATGGAGTCTGTCTGCCTGTCTGGAGTGGAGTCTGCCTGCCTGGAGTGGAGTCTGCCTGTCTGGAGTGGAGTCTGCCTGCCTGGAGTGGAGTCTGCCTGCCTGGAGTGGAGTCTGCCTGTCTGGAGTGGAGTCTGCCTGTCTGGAGTGGAATCTGCCTGTCTGGAGTGGAGTCTGCCTGCCTGGAGTGGAGTCTGCCTGTCTGGAGTGGAGTCTGCCTGTCTGGAGTAGAGTCTGCCTGTCTGGAGTGGAATTTGCCTGTCTGGAGTGGAGTCTGCCTGCCTGCCTGCCTGCCTGGAGTGGAGTCTGCCTGCCTGCCTGCCTGGAGTGGAGTCTGCCTGTCTGGAGTGGAGTCTGCCTGCCTGCCTGCCTGGAGTGGAGTCTGCCTGTCTGGAGTGGAGTCTGCCTGCCTGGAAGTGGAGTCTGCCTGTCTGCCTGTCTGGAGTGGAGTCTGCCTGTCTGGAGTGGAGCCTGCCTGCCTGGAGTGGAGTCTGCCTGCCTGGAGTGGAGTCTGCCTGCCTGGAGTGGAGTCTGCCTGTCTGGAGTGGAGACTGCCTGTCTGGAGTGGAGTCTGCCTGTCTGTAGTGGAGTCTGCCTGTCTGCCTGGAGCGGAGTCTGCCTGCCTGGAGTGGAGTCTGCCTGTCTGGAGTGGAGTCTGCCTGCCTGCCGAGGGGTCTGCCTGGAGTGGAGTCTGCCTGTCTGGAGTTGAGTCTGCCTGCGGTGAGTCTGCCTGCCTGGAGTGGAGTCTGCCTGTCTGGAGTGGAGTCTGCCGTGGAGTCTGCCTGTCTGGAGTGGAGTCTGCCTGTCTGGAGTGGAGTCTGCCTGCCTGGAGTGGAGTCTGCCTGTCTGGAGTGGAGTCTGCCTGTCTGGAGTGGAGTCTGCCTGTCTGAGTTTAGTCTGCCTGCTGGAGTGGAGTCTGCCTGTCTGGAGTGGAGTCTGCCTGTCTGGAGTGGAGTCTGCCTGTCTGGAGTGGAGTCTGCCTGTCTGGAGTGGAGTCTGTCTGCCTGGAGTGGAGTCTGCCTGCCTGGAGTGGAGTCTGCCTGCCTGGAGTGGAGTCTGCCTGTCTGGAGTGGAGTCTGCCTGCCTGGAGTGGAGTCTGCCTGCTGGAGTGGAGTCTGCCTGTCTGGAGTGGAGTCTGCCTGCCTGGAGTGGAGTCTGCCTGCCTGGAGTGGAGTCTGCCTGCCTGGAGTGGAGTCTGCCTGCCTGGAGTGGAGTCTGCCTGCCTGGAGTGGAGTCTGCCTGTCTGGAGTGGAGTCTGCCTGCCTGGAGTGGAGTCTGCCTGCCTGGAGTGGAGTCTGCCTGCCTGGAGTGGAGTCTGCCTGCCTGGAGTGGAGTCTGTCTGCCTGCCTGTCTGGAGTGGAGTCTGCCTGTCTGGAGTGGAGTCTGCCTGCCTGGAGTGGAGTCTGCCTGCCTGGAGTGGAGTCTGCCTGCTGGAGTGGAGTCTGCCTGCTGCCTGCTGGAGTGGAGTCTGCCTGCCTGGAGTGGAGTCTGCCTGCCTGGAGTGGAGTCTGCCTGCCTGGAGTGGAGTCTGCCTGCCTGGAGTGGAGTCTGCCTGCCTGGAGTGGAGTCTGCCTGCCTGGAGTGGAGTCTGCCTGCCTGGAGTGGAGTCTGCTGCCTGGAGTGGAGTCTGCCTGCCTGGAGTGGAGTCTGCCTGCCTGGAGTGGAGTCTGCCTGCCTGGAGTGGAGTCTGCCTGCCTGGAGTGGAGTCTGCCTGCCTGGAGTGGAGTCTGCCTGCCTGGAGTGGAGTCTGCCTGTCTGGAGTGGAGTCTGCCTGCCTGGAGTGGAGTCTGCCTGCCTGGAGTGGAGTCTGCCTGTCTGGAGTGGAGTCTGCCTGCCTGGAGTGGAGTCTGTCTGCCTGGAGTGGAGTCTGCCTGCCTGGAGTGGAGTCTGCCTGCCTGGAGTGGAGTCTGCCTGTCTGGAGTGGAGTCTGCCTGCCTGGAGTGGAGTCTGTCTGCCTGGAGTGGAGTCTGTTTGCCTGGAGTGGAGTATGCCTGTCTGGAGTGGAGTCTGTTTGCCTGGAGTGGAGTCTGCCTGCCTGGAGTGGAGTCTGCCTGCCTAAAGTGGAGACTGCCTGCCTGTCTGGAGTGGAGTCTGCCTGCCTGGAGTGGAGTCTGCCTGCCTGGAGTGGAGTCTGCCTGCCTGGAGTGGAGTCTGCCTGCCTGGAGTGGAGTCTGTTTGCCTGGAGTGGAGTCTGCCTGTCTGGAGTGGAGTCTGCCTGCCTGGAGTGGAGTCTGCCTGTCTGGAGTGGAGTCTGCCTGCCTGGAGTGGAGTCTGCCTGCCTGGAGTGGAGTCTGCCTGCTGGAGTGGAGTCTGCCTGTCTGGAGTGGAGTCTGCCTGCCTGGAGTGGAGTCTGCCTGCTGGAGTGGAGTCTGCCTGTCTGGAGTGGAGTCTGCCTGCCTGGAGTGGAGTCTGCCTGTCTGGAGGGCTGCCTGGAGTGGAGTCTGCCTGCCTGGAGTGGAGTCTGCCTGCTGGAGTGGAGTATGCCTGTCTGGAGGGAAGTCTGCCTGTCTGGAGTGGAGTCTGCCTGCCTGGAGTGGAGTCTGCCTGCCTGATGGAGTCTGCCTGCTGGAGTGGAGTCTGCCTGCCTGAGTCTGCGTCTGGAGTGGAGTCTGCCTGCCTGGAGTGGAGTCTGCTTGCCTGGAGTGGAGGTCTGCCTGCCTGGAGGGAGTCTGTTCCTGCCTGGAGGGAGTCTGCCTGCTGGAGTGCTGCTGCCTGGAGTGGAGTTGCCTGCTGGAGTGGAGTCCTGCCTTGCCTGGAGTGGAGTCTGCCTGTCTGGAGTGGAGTCTGCCTGCCTGGAGTGGAGTCTGCCTGCCGGGAGTGGAGTCTGCCTTAGTGGAGTCTGCCTGCTGAGTGGAGTCTGCTGCCTGGAGTGGAGTCTGCCTGCCTGGAGTGGAGGTGCTGCCTGGAGTGGAGTCTGCCTGCCTGGAGTGGAGTCTGCCTGCCTGGAGTGGAGTCTGCCTGCCTGGAGTGGAGTCTGCCTGCCTGGAGTGGAGTCTGCCTGCCTGGAGTGGAGTCTGCCTGTCTGGAGTGGAGTCTGCCTGCCTGGAGTGGAGTCTGCCTGCCTGGAGTGGAGTCTGCCTGCCTGGAGTGGAGTCTGCCTGCCTGCCTGGAGTGGAGTCTGCCTGCCTGGAGTGGAGTCTGCCTGCCTGGAGTGGAGTCTGCCTGTCTGGAGTGGAGTCTGCCTGCCTGGAGTGGAGTCTGCCTGCCTGGAGTGGAGTCTGTCTGCCTGGAGTGGAGTCTGCCTGCCTGGAGTGGAGTCTGCCTGCCTGGAGTGGAGTCTGCCTGCCTGGAGTGGAGTCTGCCTGCCTGCCTGCCTGGAGTGGAGTCTGCCTGCCTGGAGTGGAGTCTGCCTGCCTGGAGTGGAGTCTGCCTGCCTGGAGTGGAGTCTGCCTGCCTGGAGTGGAGTCTGCCTGCCTGGAGTGGAGTCTGCCTGTCTGGAGTGGAGTCTGCCTGCCTGGAGTGGAGTCTGCCTGCCTGGAGTGGAGTCTGCCTGCCTGGAGTGGAGTCTGCCTGCCTGGAGTGGAGTCTGCCTGCCTGGAGTGGAGTCTGCCTGTCTGGAGTGGAGTCTGCCTGCCTGGAGTGGAGTCTGCCTGCCTGGAGTGGAGTCTGCCTGCCTGGAGTGGAGTCTGCCTGCCTGGAGTGGAGTCTGCCTGCCTGGAGTGGAGTCTGCCTGTCTGGAGTGGAGTCTGCCTGCCTGGAGTGGAGTCTGCCTGCCTGGAGTGGAGTCTGCCTGTCTGGAGTGGAGTCTGCCTGCCTGGAGTGGAGTCTGCCTGTCTGGAGTGGAGTCTGCCTGCCTGGAGTGGAGTCTGCCTGTCTGGAGTGGAGTCTGCCTGCCTGGAGTGGAGTCTGCCTGCCTGGAGTGGAGTCTGCCTGTCTGGAGTGGAGTCTGCCTGCCTGGAGTGGAGTCTGCCTGTCTGGAGTGGAGTACTGCCTGCCTGGAGTGGAGTCTGCCTGCCTGGAGTGGAGTCTGCCTGCCTGGAGTGGAGTCTGCCTGCCTGGAGTGGAGTATGCCTGTCTGGAGTGGAGTCTGTTTGCCTGGAGTGGAGTCTGCCTGCCTGGAGTGGAGTCTGCCTGCCTAAAGTGGAGACTGCCTGCCTGTCTGGAGTGGAGTCTGCCTGCCTGGAGTGGAGTCTGCCTGCCTGGAGTGGAGTCTGCCTGCCTGGAGTGGAGTCTGCCTGCCTGGAGTGGAGTCTGCCTGCCTGGAGTGGAGTCTGC
>JAWQFJ010027169.1:0-39924 GCA_034096865.1 Theodoxus fluviatilis
CAGGCTTGGCCCAGACCTGACCTTGCATCTTAAGCCGCAACTACCGCAATAAAGGTTAATTTCAAGCAAAGCAATTGCCACTCGTGATGTTAAGATACTATACTGCTCATCAATGCCTTCAGCAAGACAAGGTAAATGGAATATAATGGCCTATCCGTCTGTATTCCACATTAACTACAATATTGCTAGAGCTGGTTAGAGTAAGAGTAACTCAAATCTCAATTTCCCTATAGGCCTAGTCATTAGCCATGTACAAATCACATAGGAAGATGCCGTGAGTCTATTCTGACCCTAACCAACACTTTGTCTAACAATACAAACCTGGCAAAAGCTTACTCTCTGCATATTTTTCCTTTTTAGTCCTCAAAATGCTGTCAAAATGGTGTTTAGCAGAAAATGATTTCAATATCTTCTCGAGTTATGGAATTCACGACCCGAATAACTTTTGTCCCTCAGAGAAAACTGGAGGCTCCTTATTTTAAAACTTATTCAATAATTTGATCTACTGACTGCATTTGGAGCATTTCTTTGATTTAGAGACAAGGTTAAATAACTTATCATTGCAATGATGTCAAATTGCTTTGATGCGGCCAGGAATAATCTACTGTTAGTGACTCTGGGGTTACAGGAAATGAACTGTCCTTGCTACAGCAGAACATGAAAATGCAAGCAACAAACTCAAAGATGCCTCCAGCAGAAATGAGCATGGCAGGGGCAAGACATGGGAGGAAGGGAGCAAAACCTGTAGCAAGACCTGCCTGATTGGACAACAATCACAGTGAGTGCTGCAAATCCATCAACACATTGGCATGTAGTTCTGTGGTCTTGTGGGACATAGGGATGCCAACAAGAATAACCGCCTACAGCAGAAAACCAGTATAAAGTTGACTTTGCATGAACTTCATTATCTGAGGAAGAAATCCTATGCTGACATCAATAATGCATTGACACCAGAATGCTCTGTAGACAGTCATGTCCATAAGCAACATGTAGTTGAGAGGGAGCAGAGGTGGTACTTTTTAATCAGAATAGTTCAATGGTTGAGGGTAAAAGTGTGTTGTTTGAGTGCTTATAAATGAGTGAAAAGTTGCATAATTAAAAAGCACATTTACATTTATAAAGCGCCCACATTTTACAGATATCTCCTTACTCTTTGGTACCACCATGAAACTTTATGCAAAACAGGTAAAAAGAGTAAAGGTACTCTTTTATGCAGTGACTTATTATCCATGTCTGGGTCTCAAACCACTTAAACCTTCACCCCCTCATCACTGAGTGACACACGTACTGCACAACTGTTTCAACCATGCATTTTAGGTTTCCAGCTTGCTCCATAGCTGCACCTGACCCCAGTGACCGTGCAAACACTGCCTGCCTGCTGGATGGAGTGGCTGGAAGTGTCAAACTATACACTCAGCCTGGTCAACCAGAAGAGAACAGTTGTTTTTTACATGAAGCTTTTTTGATAGCAAGAAAGGCATATAAATAAATCATTAGCAGTACCTTAGAGTCATGTGAATTTTTTTTCAATGACCCCAAACATGACCAAGTCTTATGGTCACTCCATGAAATGGGTTTTCCATTTATGCCCCACCAACCTAGCCAATCAGATGCCATGGCTCCATAGCAGAACGGGGTCCGCACCCCTTTCCTTGGACAAGTTCACTAGTGTGGCCCATTAGTGGAAGGGATTCCAACTAATTTTGTCAGAAGTGTTTCTGCTTTAGACTAAGAGGGCGGAGAAAAACATTAACTGGCTGTTTGATGGCACACTAATTTATCACACTGTCAGTTAAACATTATCCCTGCTTTGTTCAGAGAAGGTGCTGAGCCAAACTGTAACATGGCTTTAACCCTAGAATTGTTACAAGGGCCAACATTTTGCTGAAGTAGGCATATAGGATGCAGACAGTCAGTGAGCAGCACTATGTCCAGTATTCCATCCCAATGCTGGTTTGCAGCTGAGTCAAGGTTTAACTGCATGACAATGTGCCATCATTGCCCTCATAGGTACCTAGTTTCACTCCTTTTGAATGCACAGCTGAGCAAGTGATGGCCACTGTTTTACACCTTTATTTGCATGTCAGCTTGGTAGCATACAAGTTCAGATGCATTTCTCCAAAGTGGAGGATGTCTCATGTGGCTGAATCATAAGTAACAAGTGAGCCATTAACATGAAACAACAAATGAACACATGAACAGTTTCAAAAAGTGCAGTGCATATATATGCAAAATGTATATTCCTAGAGAAATTACATGCAGCGAGTTGTCACCACTAATATGCACAGATGAGTTTAAAAGAATATGAGCTGTCAGGATGTCAAGAATACAGCTAGGCTACATATGTTTCAAAAAAGAATGAGGCATACAGAAAAACGGAACCAGAACTGACCTGGAACCTTTCCCTCTTCGTGAAATGTGAGCTCTGCAGATCTCCAAGGGGGATGTGCATGCCTTTTAAGAAGATAAATTTGAGAAGAAATACAGCTCTAATATCACTGGCATTTTGTGTGGATCTCAAAATGAAATAATACTAATCCCTCCCTTGCAAAAACATATTGCAGAACATTAAGGAGTATGCTCCCATACTGTACTACGACTCTTAAAAGCACAAATCTATGCACTAGGCTCTGCATTAGGCATTTATAGCCTAGGTATAGGTCCTATCTGATATTCTCCTTTCCATATGCATTTTTTCACAAAACACTAGGGATGTAATATGATGAAGTCTGTGTCAAATGCTGCACTGCTCCTGCAATCCCCTTTGCATATAATTATAGTTATATTTCTTCTTCAGAATTAAATGTCAAGTTTGTTTTTTGGTGTGTGTGAGTGTGTGTTTTTGTGTGTGTGTGTGTGTGTGTGTGTGTGTGTGTGTGTGTGTGTGTGTGTGTGTGTGTGTGTGTGTGTGTGCGCGCGCGCATTTTACTTGAGTCGGTTAAAAGAAAATATCACCAAGAAACTTTCCCCTTTATTTGCAAATGTTGTAGACGGAATTGTATTTTTGAGCATTAAAAAAACAACAAACTGGCAAACTTTATTAATCAAATCACAGTTACATCAATCATACTATAATAAACAATGACAGTTGGATTTGTCTATTGCAAACAGCTAAAATAAAATGCCACTGGAACTTGACCTTTATATGACCTTGACCTTCAGGTGACCTTCAAGGTCAAGGTCAAACAACTACACCTACCAATGACATCATACACAAAGAAATGCTTTACACATTTTTCCTACCAAAATACATGTGACCTTGACCCAAGGTCAAGGTCATCCAAGGTCATGCAACACAAAGCTGTTAATTCAAGACATAGGAAGCACAATGGTGCTTATTGGCACTTTCTAACATGAGATATAGTCACTTTTAGTGGTTCACTACCCCATTTTGGTCACATTTCATAAGGGTCAAAGTGACCTTGACCTTGATGATATGTGACCAAATGTGTCTCATGATGAAAGTATAACATGTGCCCCACATAATTATTAAGTTTGAAACAGTTATCTTCCATAGTTCAGGGTCAAGGTCACTTCAAAATATGTATACAATCCAACTTTGAAGAGCTCCTGTGACCTTGACCTTGAAGCAAGGTCAACCAAACTGGTATCAAAAGATAGGGCTTGCTTTGACCTATATACCACTTGTAGCTAAGGTCGCCATTCTCAATAACGTGGGAGAAAATTGGGAAAATGTGAAAAATGACTGTTTTTGAGACCACATTTATGGCTCCTGTGACCTTGACCTTGAAGCAAGGTCAAGTCACTATGTATGTTTTTTGAGGCCTTGTCATCATACACCATCATGCCACATTTGGTGTTGATAGACTTAATAGTCTCCGAGAAATTTCCAACGTTTAAGTTTTTTACGGACGGACGCCCGCCCGGACGGACGCCCGGACGGACGGACGCCCGGACGGACGGACGACATGGCTCAGTACATAGACTCACTTTTGCTTCGCATGTGAGTCAAAAATGACTAGAGCTGTAGGAGTAAGACATGTTAGGTCTCAATCTCCCCAACTGTTCAACTCTTATGGATTGCATTGGGAGACGCAGTGGGGCTATCTGCAACCCACAGGAGGTTCAGTAGAGGAAATGGAAACCCACCATCTTGGTGACGTTGTCCCGCATGGTATGCTGGAACTCCTCAAACTTGGAAGCTGGCCGTCTGCTGGCACCAGGATCTGAATCCAAAGGGGAAACCACAAAACCTTTAGACTGTAAGAAATTGGTCAATTCAGAAACCATTCTCTGTGTGTGTATAGTTGATTTGGTCATTATGAATTGTGGATTGAAGGAAGGAGTGACTGAGCAAGTGATGATCATGTTTTGGAGATGGAAACAACATTCAGTCCTGACATCTCTCTCTAGTCAACAAACATCACTCAGATTATGAAACTATGTAAAAGACTCAACTATGCAAATGGCAATAAAGCAGGACACAAAAACAGGAGGAGGAGGAGGAGGAGGAGGAGGAGGAGGAGGAGGAGGAGGAGGAGGAGGAGGAGGAGGAGGAGGAGGAGGAGGAGGAGGAGGAGGAGGAGGAGGAGGAGGAGGAGGAGGAGGAGGAGGAGGAGGAGGCGAGGAAATGTACTTCAAACTCTACAACGTGAAAAGGTGGCAGCAAAGTAATGAATGCTGTTGACATAATTCAAACATTATTTTCAGTAAGACACCCTGCAGCAACTGAAAACTATCCCTCTCCACTGCCATCAGCCTAAACACGACTTAAATTAAGCAGTAGTTTTAAGCATGCCAACTAAAACTGGTGATTTAATTCTGATTCAGTACTACAAAACTTCACCACAATCAACAGTGCTTCCCCAAGTACCTTGACTTCTGCCTGGGCCATAGTCTGCAGAGTCATCGGTTTCCGTGACCTCTAGCTCGTCCATCTGCATGTCCAGCACAGCAGAGGGGTCGGACGATCCCTGGGGTGAGTGATAGGAAAAAACAAAGATAAGGAAGGTCATTTCGACATTTGTTACAAACAGCCTCTTTCGACTTCAATCAATCAACAGCAAGGTTGGCTGAACCGCTCATCAATTGATCAATGAAATCGTAGCACTTTTCATGATTTCCTACATAGGTTTTCGATCTTTTATTTCATTTACAGAGCAACTGCATGAGCTTATACAAGTCCTGCTAAATCATTCCGGTTGCATTCGTTATACGATAACTTAGTATCCACGAAGACGTGTCGCGATAGCTAGACAGGGCTACTCGCCGGCATCGAGAGGTTGAGGAGGTCTAGAAACTTTGAAATGAGCATTGATTCATTACCAACCGCGGTTGGTGAAGGCAACGCGAAGAACAAAAAAACGGCTATTCGTGTTCATTTCTTTCGTACCTCCCGAGGATCTTGCCACGGTGATCTCGCAGCCATGTTGACAAAGTTTGCCAGAAAAGTTAATTTACAAAACGAAACAATGCCACGGATACTTTAAAGAGAAAGAGATAATTCATTATAAAATTAATACTATTACTTGCACATATTTAATACAAAGCTTTGTCTTCTTCTTTTTTCTTTGTCTTTCTCTTCTTTACGAGCCCTTGCTGGGTTTAATTTCATCGTCAGAGTTATGTCCCCTTTAATTTAGATTGGCGCGAATATTTTCACTGTAGTTAAATAACACCCTACGATGAGTTCCTGGGCAAGTAATCAACCATGATCCTATTGATGCACAGTGTCTTTTGGATTTGATTCTTTATTGTCACCTGCTGATTGACCTCCTAACGTTTCTTTTTGTGGAATTCGACGAGTATTTATTTCAGACGTTCATTGCAGAAGTCGCTAATTCAATAAAGTCAGTAGAACTCTAAGAGTATTTTGAGTAGTCATGTAATTTAATCATAAACTAATTTTGTCCTTGTCACTTTGAGCAAGTGACTACGATATGCCAGGATCGTACTTCACACAGAAATCTGGAATACCTGAACCAAACTTATTAGCCTTAGGTATGGAATGTAGTACACCCAGTTTGATCATCCCAATGTGATGTCACTGCCAAGTGATCCTGTAACTAGTGTAAGCAATAACAGTTAAACACAGCTCGTGTTCACATGCATGTACAGAACTCCCATATTATTTGTTAGCAATCTCTCTGTGTCTGTTTTCGTGTCTTTGTTTACTGTCTGTTTGCCTGTCTCCCTGCCTGTGTGCGCGCGTGCAAACTTGCGCGTGCGGGTCTGCGTCTGTCTGCCTGCCAGCCAGCCTGTGTGTCTGTCAGCCAGCCTGTGTGTCTGTCAGCCAGCCTATGTGTCTGTCAACCAACATGTGTGCCAGCCTGCCTGCCTGCCCGCCCGCCGCCTGCCTGTGTGTGCGCATGTGTGTGAATGCGCGTGTCTCTGTCCATCCCATCCATCCATCCATCCATCCATCCATCCATCCATCCATCCATCCATCCATCCAACTATCCAGCCATCTGTGTGAGTGTGTGTATGTCTCTCTCTCTCTCTCTCTCTCTCTCTCTCTCTCTCTCTCTCTCTCTCTCTCTCTCTCTCTGGGTTTTGCCCCCTAATATATCATGTACATGTATTCATTACAGCAATACAGTTATGGAAGAAGCAGGCAGCAGTGATGATGACATTATTACGCCATCACCTGAATCCTACAGGATATTACACTCCTCACAACAACAGGTTGTCAAATCTTTACAGCTCTGGATTTTTCTCTCCAATTTTATCAGTTCCAAATGTAAACTAACGTTAAGAAAAGTTTTACAACTTCTTCTTTTAAAAACAGTATCAAGAAAACTGAATGTGAAATGTTTATATATATATATATATAATATATATATATATATATATATATATATATATATATATAATATATATATGTAAGACTTTTGCAGCCAGGCACCACTCTGCCCACTTAAAAGCGCAGACCCTGTGTCCGTACCATGTTGTCCTACTTCTGCAACTTGAACCCAGCAATGGAGTTTCGCTTATGATAGGGATGTTTAAAATATAAAACTACGTTTCTGACATCTGCACACTTTGCCCAAATGATTTTATAAAAGTGTAATTCACCCGTCCCATATTTACATCATGACTCATACTTGGCACCTGGCTGCACATTTTTTTCTCCAATAAATGTTATGTCTCAATGCTTTGTTCTATTTCACCCTCTGTGAGATGGGGGTTAGAATTAACCCTCTGTGAGATGGGGGTTACAATTAACCCTCTGTGAGATGGGGGTTACAATTAACCCACTGTGAGATGGGGGTTACAATTAACCCACTGTGAGATGGGGGTTACAATTAACCCTCTGTGAGATGGGGGTTACAATTAACCCACTGTGAGATGGGGGTTACAATTAACCCACTGTGAGATGGGGGTTACAATTAACCCACTGTGAGATGGGGGTTACAATTAACCCTCTGTGAGATGGGGGTTACAATTAACCCTCTGTGAGATGGGGGTTACAATTAACCCTCTGTGAGATGGGGGTTACAATTAACCCACTGTGAGATGGGGGTTACAATTAACCCACTGTGAGATGGGGGTTACAATTAACCCACTGTGAGATGGGGGTTACAATTAACCCACTGTGAGATGGGGGTTACAATTAACCCACTGTGAGATGGGGGTTACAATTATACCACTGGGACTCCCTACTTGATTCATGAAAGACAATTAACTGGGGAAATTGTGACTTTACTTGAGCTTACTCTAACTAGTTTAATTGGTTTCATGATTAATGCCTGGCGTCATATAGCCCACAAAGGCTGATGTGCCATAAAACTCCATTCATTCATTCATTCATTCATTCATTCATTCATTCATTCATTCATTCATTCATTCATTCATTCATTCATTTGTTTTATTTCAAGTTTATTATGACCATTGTTAGCCTCTAATACACAGCAAGTGTGCGCTTAAAGTTAAAGATGCAAAGTGAAGGTAAGGAGGAAACTGAACATGAACTTATGTGTGTTAAGATTTCACACCAAACTGTTTGAAGGTTAAACTTAAATTTGGAGGACATGCCATTGAAGAAAAAGAAAAAATGCACCTCTAATTGCATCTTTACTTTAGAATATATATTTCCTCTAATTGAAAACCTAATAACTTCAGCCATTTTCCCACTGAGTTAATGATGCTGTCCTCTGTCAGGGAAGTGGGAGTGGAGTTGATGTGCCTGGCCCACCACAAGAGTCTGAGGTCATCGTCCTTGATGATGACGAAGTGGGAAGTCCCGAAGATTTTGCATCCCAAACAAGGCGGTCTTCCAGGCAGTCACAGGTATAACAGAACTAACTGGCATGGGGTGAAAAAATATTCATGCATAGTACTTCCAATGGGATCCTCTTGACAACTGTTCTATGTCAGTTATGGATGCAGGTTTGAACTTCTTGGGGGAGGGGTAAGAATTAGAAGGCAAGGAAGAGCAGATTTGCAGAAATCTTGTTCAGCAGTTAGATATTTATTTATTCTCCACTTTTTTGTGTAAAATCAGTATGTTTGTGATTATTTCACATTCAAGACTTGTATATTTGTATTGACTTTTTTCAAAACTGTTTTGTTTCACATGACTATAATAGTAATTGAAGTACTTTAGAACTGTTGCAAATGTTCCCCCATCCTGATACCTCATAAGGAATCAATGTGACCAGCTGGCACCACACCAGTCTTTCACTGAGAAAAAGTATTTAGTACATTTCTAATGTATGATCATATGTGAAATTACAGGATGGATCTATTTTCTGGTTTTGGATGTGTGGGAGAGTGCCCAGATCAAGTTCAGCATGAGCGTGATACTTGGAAGGCTTTCTGCTGACGGTCATTCTGATGTTTACACAGGGTGCTGCATCTGAGGCGTTTCTACAAAGTCTGAGGCCAGTGCAGAATGGGAGAGGCTTGCAGGCCCAGACAAGGTCCCTCTCCCAGAGAGCAAGGGGCCGCGGCCATGCCTCAGCCAGGAGCAGAAAGAGACCGCGACCCTCATCCAGCAACACCCTGGACTCAATCTTCGCTGGCTCCAGCCAAGGACAATCCTTGTCTGGCAGCAGTGTGACCAGAGCTGCATCTAGGGGTTCTGGGGAGGGAACTTCTGATGGCAGCAGTGCAGTAGCCGTGTCATCTGAAAGAGGACCTGGGGAGGCGAGAATGCTGACCAGGGAGAGGTCCCACCACAATCCCCAACCTTCCACATTAGCAGGAAACAGTGTGTTACCTTCTACTTCTGGCAGACTGCTCATGGGTGAGGATGAAACAGACAGTTTTGCTTCCACGTCTCATTCAAATGTGTATGCCCGAGGGTCCTCACAGGTTGCTGACAGAACACTAGATGAAAGCAGTGCCTTTAGAAGTGATGTGTCAGAGGGAGATAGTAGACAGCCATACGGGGAGAGGGATGATGCTGGTGAAGATGGCACTAGGACAAGTGAACACAGAGAGGCTGCAGATGTCACAGGGGATGCTGCAGCCAGAGGAGCTGAAGCAGAGCATGCCACTCATTCCTCAGATGAGACCCCTCCCCTCAGTCCTGAGCTCCCGGCATCCTCAACCCCAGAGCATCCCAATGCTCTTGAAGCAGTTCCTGCAGCTGGAGGAAGCCCTGACCTGGCAGAGGGCAGGGATACTCCTGGGGATGTGGCTATGGAAGATGACAGGACAGGAGAAATGGAGACAGAGGAAGGGGCTTTGTCTCAGTCTGCAGGGCAGGCAGGTGTGCAGGATGCTGGTGGTGATGATGGAGGTACACGGGTGATGATTCAAGGCCTGTCGCCATCCTTTGTACCCAGACTGTCAGACCCCAATGTGTCAGGGACGCAGCAGCCTCCCCTCTCCAGGGAGGAGGGGGCCCCGAGTGTTTCTGGCATCCAGCCCCTTGACCAGTCTGTGGGGGACTTCGTTTCCCCCAGCACCAAGCGACGGAGGCTGGCAGCAGCTGCCAAAGACAGCATCCAGACGAAAACATCAGCTGAATCAGCAGGCTCTGTCCCAGGTTTCAATGAGAGTGCTGAGGATGATGGTGATGTGAGTATTCAGCATTGATTCATAGATAGATATATAAACCCTTGAGGTTTTTCTTGTCAACTTGTTACCAGGCCTCACCATCCTATTGAGTGATGATACCACTGTGTTCTTGTACTAGTTGTAGCTGCTGTAACATGTATATCGTCATGTTAAATGTTCCCCACTTTGTTCTTGTACTAGTTGTAGCTGCTGTAACATGTACATCGTCATGTCATTCCCCACTTTGTTCTTGTACTAGTTGTAGCTGCTGTAACATGTACATCGTCATGTCATCCCTGTCTTCTTTGTCTCCTCCTCCTTTCCCCTCGCCAAGTTGTTGTGTGGCAAGTTTCCCTGCTCCATGTGTAGAATGTACATAACTGTGGAAATCAATATTAGCCTTGCCCCTCCTCTAGCTCTAGTGATTTTCATGGTCTATGGCCTTACATAGCCTATAATGGCTGGTAGGCTGAAACACTTCATTTAATCATTCATTATTAATTTATTCTTACATTACCCTCATCACCTTCACCTTTCTCCCTCCTTGCTGCTCACATTGTCATCATCTTCTTCATCATCATCATCATCAGCATCATCATCATCATCATCATCATCATCATCATCATCATCATCATCATCATCATCATCATCATCATCATCATCATCATCATCATCATCATATTTGGTCTGAAAAAGCATTTGTGAGGAAAGATTATCATATTCACAGAACAGTGCACAATATTTACTTTATGACAACTGCTTTTTTATTTGAGTAGCCTGGTTCATTTATTTTTCACATGGCAGATATCTGGGTAAATTTGGGTTGTGTGCTTCGTTTTGTCTCTTCAATGTTTGTTATAATGTTGCTTCTGTGAAAAATTTCATTCTCTTGTCACATGGAAAAGTTAAGCATATTTTATGTAATGAAGAGGAATGTCTACACTACCATATTTCATTTCAGAAGTTGTCACAATGTCAGTATCTATATTGATTTTTACCATAATTTTTCTTATATATATTTCCCCCTTAGGGTTGGGACGTAAGAATAAACCAGCCAAATTTCCTTGTGTGTTTTGTGAAAGGGAAAAACTGCAGGAAATCTAGACTAGATTTACTCTAACCGGCTCTACATGTAGTGATTTTCATGATCAGTGATCTTACATGAGCTTTCAAATGCTGATAGACTGTATAACTGCATTCATTCATTCATTCATTCATTCATTCATTCATTCATTCATTCATTCATTCATTCATTCATTCATTCATTCAAGCATGTATTTATTCATGGATATATTCATTCATGTATTATCCATGCTTATACAAACATGATTCATTTGCAGACTTGCACCATTTGTTTTGAACCATGGACAACATCAGGAAAACACCGACTAGTCTGTCTGAAGTGTGGCCATCTATTTGGACAAAGGTCTGTTTGAATTTCATGCTCTGCAGCTTTCTGGTCAGTTTCTGTGTAAGGTTGATTTAATTCAACACCAGACTACCAGTGTTAATGGGCAATGCAACCTTTGCAACAGGAGTAGGAGAGATGTAACTCCCTCATCCTCCCAGTTCTTATCAATCTTTACTGTTCCCTTTGTCGGAAGCATTGGCTGTACTTTTTTTAGTACCTACTACGGTAGAGAATTATTTCCTGCTGTATTGATTCACTTCTGTAAAAGTCCTTAGTGCTTGTTATATGAACTAAAGAAAGATAAGCATTCCCAGGACATCAAGGCAGCAGATTTCTACGTACAGATTCAGAATAGGCTCCTATTTCTCCTGATGTGGGCATTCATTCTGTTTGTTGTTGGCATTTCCATCCTTGTAATTTTCATCCAGTCAGCACCAGTCACGGCTTTGTACATCAGTAGTACGCAGATGGCATCAAGTGGATGCTATGCTCTGATCTTAGTGGTAAAAGAAGTGTTGTGTACACAATTAACTTAGAACATTTCCTCCATCCTGATACCTCATAAGGAATCAATGTGACCAGCTGGCACCACACCAGTCCAAACTCACACAAGACAATTTGGCGCTACAAGCAGCGCTACAAGCAGCACTACAAGCAGCACTACAAGCAGCACTACAAGCAGCACTACAAGCAGCACTACAAGCAGCGCTACAAGCAGCGCTACAAGCAGCACTACAAGCAGCACTACAAGCAGCACTACAAGCAGCACTACAAGCAGCACTACAAGCAGCACTACAAGCAGCACTACAAGCAGCACTACAAGCAGCACTACAAGCAGCACTACAAGCAGCACTACATGCAGCACTACAAGCAGCACTACAAGCAGCGCTACAAGCAGCGCTACAAGCAGCACTACAAGCAGCACTACAAGCAGCACTACAAGTAGCACTACAAGCAGCACTACAAGCAGCACTACAAGCAGCACTACATGCAGCACTACAAGCAGTGCTACAAGCAGCACTACAAGCAGCGCTACAAGCAGCACTACAAGCAGTGCTACATGCAGCGCTACAAGCAGCGCTACAAGCAGTGCTACATGCAGCACTACAAGCAGCACTACAAGCAGTGCTACAAGCAGCGCTACAAGCAGCGCTACAAGTAGCACTACAAGCAGCACTACAAGCAGCGCTACATGCAGCGCTACAAGCAGTGCTACAAGCAGTGCTACAAGCAGCACTACAAGCAGCACTACAAGCAGCGCTACAAGTAGCACTACAAGCAGCACTACAAGCAGCACTACAAGCAGCACTACAAGCAGCACTACAAGCAGCCCTACAAGCAGCACTACAAGCAGCACTACAAGCAGCACTACAAGCAGCACTACAAGCAGCACTACAAGCAGCACTACAAGCAGCACTACAAGCAGCACTACAAGCAGCACTACAAGCAGCACTACAAGCAGCGCTACAAGCAGCACTACAAGCAGCACTACAAGCAGCGCTACAAGCAGCACTACAAGCAGCACTACAAGCAGCACTACAAGCAGCGCTACAAGCAGCACTACAAGCAGCACTACAAGCAGCACTACAAGCAGCACTACAAGCAGCACTACAAGCAGCACTACAAGCAGCACTACATGCAGCACTACAAGCAGCGCTACAAGCAGCGCTACAAGCAGCACTACAAGCAGCGCTACAAGCAGCGCTACAAGCAGCGCTACAAGCAGCGCTACAAGCAGCGCTACAAGCAGCGCTACATGCAGCGCTACAAGCAGCGCTACAAGCAGCGCTACAAGCAGCACTACAAGCAGCGCTACAAGCAGCACTACAAGCAGCACTACAAGCAGCGCTACAAGCAGCACTACAAGCAGCACTACAAGCAGCACTACAAGCAGCACTACAAGCAGCACTACATGCAGCACTACATGCAGCACTACAAGCAGCGCTACAAGCAGCGCTACAAGCAGCGCTACAAGCAGCACTACAAGCAGCACTACATGCAGCACTACAAGCAGCACTACATGCAGCACTACATGCAGCACTACAAGCAGCACTACAAGCAGCGCTACAAGCAGCGCTACAAGCAGCGCTACAAGCAGCACTACAAGCAGCACTACAAGCAGCGCTACAAGCAGCGCTACAAGCAGCACTACAAGCAGCGCTACAAGCAGTGCTACATGATGGAGATCAGTCTTGATAAATTACATGGCTTTGCAGAAATGCACACCAGGGATACCAAATGTTCATGTCCTCGTATAATTTGTTTAAAAAATAGGTTTGAATGCATGAAATCAAACTTTTTCTTGCCTTACCTTGACGATGTAACAATTGTGCAGGAAAACTTCAGAGGCCATTTTTACAAAATTGTCACTGGCAGGACTCTAATCTTTAAATGGACGTTACTTGTATACTTTTGGTTTTACAGTGTTCTCGCTCATTTCAAATTGCAGATTTTTTAAAAAGTGCATCTCCAAACACCAAACCATGGAGTTAGGATTGGTTTTATGAGTGACAGTCACAAAAGAATATGGTCCCTTTACACTCCCAGGAAAATAGGGTTTCTACTAAGTCTACCGAAGTCATCATCTGCAGTAACACAGGCATACGGACTGAAATGACTTGAGGGTTTTATTTTAATTGGAACCTGAAGTGTCTGTTGTGTGTGAGACTGACTGGTTGCTGTGGTTGCGTTCCCTCTGTGTTGGGCACTGGACTGCCTGTGTGAGACTGACTGGTTGCTGTGGTTGCGTTCCCTGTGTGCTGGGCACTGGACTGCCTGTGTC
Organism: Theodoxus fluviatilis; assembly: GCA_034096865.1. Taxonomy (NCBI): domain Eukaryota; kingdom Metazoa; phylum Mollusca; class Gastropoda; order Cycloneritida; family Neritidae; genus Theodoxus; species Theodoxus fluviatilis. The sequence continues at coordinate 14,160 of JAWQFJ010027169.1, forward strand.
AGACTGACTGGTTGTTGTGGTTGCGTTCCCTGTGTGCTGGGCACTGGACTGCCTGTGTCAGACTGACTGGTTGCTGTGGTTGCGTTCCCTGTGTGCTGGGCACTGGACTGCCTGTGTGAGACTGACTGGTTGCTGTGGTTGCGTTCCCTCTGTGCTGGGCACTGGACTGCCTGTGCTGCTTGCAGCTGCATAGACAAGTGGCTGAGAGGCCAGGGTGCCGCGGGCCAGTGTCCGCAGTGCAATGCCAAGGCCAAGCGGAAAGACATCCGTGTCCTCTTCACCAAAACCATCAAGGTACGGGTCACTTGTCTTTGTGGTGTGCATGAACGAGACGGGTGATCTAAGATTTTTCTCTCAAGTGATTTTTATCACCAGAGTGGAAACTTTCCTATGTGGAATTATGTGACGGCTGCCTTTATTATGGTTGTGCTACTAATAGTTCATCTTGATGAATGAGCGAGATATTTAAATTCAAGATTTAGCTGACATTTTCTTGTAATTGTATATTCTCTTTGCCTCAGTGAGCTCAAAGTTCATTACTTGTGATGGTCCCACACATCAATGTAATTAGCAGCTTCCTTTTGGCAAGCATTTAGATCTGAGTATCACTTCTGCATTAAAATCTGTTGCCCTGATTTCATCAGTGATAAACTTGTTTGATAGATGTTACCATAGTATAAGTACTTTTTGACTCACATGCAAAGCAAAAGTGAGTCTATGTACTCACCCTTTCCGTCCGTCCGGGCGTCCGGTCCGGGCGTCCGGGCGTCCGAAAACTTTAACGTTGGATTTTTCTCGGAGACTATTAAGTCTATCAATACCAAATGTGGCATGATGGTGTATGATGACAAGGCCTCAAAAAACATACACAGTGACTTAACCTTGCTTCAAGGTCAAGGTCGCAGGGGCCATAAATGTTGTCTAAAAAACAGTTATTTTTCACATTTTCTCAATTTTCTCTGAAGTTTTTGAGATTGGATACCTGACCTATATATGGTATATAGGGCAAAGTAATCCCTATCTTTTGATACCAGTTTGGTTGACCTTGCTTCAAGGTCAAGGTCACAGGAGCTCTTCAAAGTTGGATTGTATACATATTTTGAAGTGACCCTGACCCTGAACTATGGAAGATAACTGTTTCAAACTGAATAATTATGTGGGGCACATGTTATACTTTCATCATGAGACACATTTGGTCACATATCATCAAGGTCAAGGTCACTTTGACCCTTATGAAATGTGACCAAAATGGGGTAGTGAACCACTAAAAGTGACCATATCTCATGGTAGAAAGTGCCAATAATCACTATTGTGCTTCCTATGTCTTGAATTAACAGCTTTGTGTTGCATGACCTTGGATGACCTTGACCTTGGGTCAAGGTCACATGTATTTTGTTAGGAAAAATGTGTAAAGCATTTCTTAGTGTATGATGTCATTGGTAGGTTTAGTTGTTTGACCTTGAAGGTCACCTGAAGGTCAAGGTCATATAAAGGTCAAGGTCAAGCATGCGAGTCGTATGGGCTTTGCCCTTCTTGTTTCTAGAATGTTGCTAGAAATGCTAAAGTACTCTTTACACAGAATGCAACAGATGCAAGACTTCACACATCTGTAAACAGTTTACAAAGAGAATTTAAATTTAAAACAGATGGTGCAGTTGAGAGAGTTGAATGATGCCGCATGTGTGGTTATGCATGGAAGAAGACATTCTACAAACTCTGGTATTTGGAAGATTGCCTTGCATGGGAGTACTTTCCACTACTTTTTCAAATAGCATTCATCATATTCATAGGCAGCATGTGAGGTGTTAGTTTGTTTTTGTTTTCCTCATACAGTTAGCTGCAATCCTGAAGTAGTCATACATTAGAAATGTGCAAATTTCTCTGTGATAGGGTTCATGTGGTCATTAAAAACATTGCAAAGTTTTGAAATTTGAAAAAAAAAATCAAGGGCCTTGAAAAGTTATGAAATTTCGGCGAAAACTGAAAAATCATTGAAAAGTTTGTTTAATTTCTACATCGGCTGACATTTTTTCAATTATGCTCATCGGCATGTCCTATTTTTCACCTTTGAAAGTGTGATATTTTTCCTCCCTGTCTTTTTATGCATTCCGTTTATCCAGATTTCAATTTCAGTCTCTAGCAGTGGAAAACTATTGTCAATTTCCATAAATATGTGCAAGAAAATGTCATTAAATCTATCAAAATGTCAAGCAAAAGTCATGGGAAAGTTGTGAAATTTGTTTCGCGGAAGTCTGCAGGAACCCTGATATGATGATAGTGTGGCAGTAACCCATGCATTGCCCCTCCAAGGACTGCATGTACAGTGTGCACACTCTGACAGGCGCTGGACACCTCAGAGCGGGACCGGGCGTTGAAGGAGCTGGAACAGGAGCGGGAAAGCAAGCGAAAGCTGCAGCTTGAACTGGCCACGCTCCGACTGCGTTTCCAGGTGCTGGAGGACACTTGCTCCCACCTGCGAGAAGAACTCAGAACTGCAAGGTTTGGCTTCTGCTCTCTCATGTCCTCCACTTTGCATTGCCTTCCTCTGTGTGTGTGTGTGTGTGTGTGTGTGTGTGTGTGTATGTGTGCGCATACTTGTGTGTGTGTGTGTTAGTCACGTGTGTGTGTGTGTGTGTGTGTGTGTGTGTGTGTGCACACTTGTGTGTATGTGTGTGTGCTCTGTGTCCATCTGAGGTGTGGGTGTCTGACAGCTCTGTGTCCATCTGAGGTGTGGGTGTCTGACAGCTCTGTGTCCATCTGAGGTGTGGGTGTCTGACAGCTCTGTGTCCATCTGAGGTGTGGGTGTCTGACAGCTCTGTGTCCACTTTGCAGGACCCAGGGTGGGTCACTGTCCCGCCCCAGCAGTTCCACAGCGGCCAGTGACACCAAGGCAAGCCTGTCAGGACACTTCCAGTTGGAGAAGACCATTCGAGTGTCGGAGGTAGGCCTTTTGCAGTCTGCCTGATCTAAGGTCTTTGCCTCCACCTCTTTGCCTCCACCTCTTTGCCTCCACCTCTTTGCCTCCACCTCTTTGCCTCCACCTCTTTGCCTCCACCTCTTTGCCTCCACCTCTTTGCCTCCACCTCTTTGCCTCCACCTCTTTGCCTCCACCTCTTTGCCTCCACCTCTTTGCCTCCACCTCTTTGCCTCCACCTCTTTGCCTCCACCTCTTTGCCTCCACCTCTTTGCTTCCACCTCTTTGCCTCCACCTCTTTGCCTCCACCTCTTTGCCTCCACCTCTTTGCTTCCGCCTCTTTGCTTCCACCTCTTTGCCTCCACCTCTTTGCCTCCACCTCTTTGCTTCCGCCTCTTTGCCTCCACCTCTTTGCCTCCACCTCTTTGCTTCCACCTCTTTGCCTCCACCTCTTTGCTTCCACATCTTTGCCTCCACCTCTTTGCCTCCACCTCTTTGCTTCCACCTCTTTGCTTCCACCTCTTTGCCTCCACCTCTTTGCCTCCACCTCTTTGCCTCCACCTCTTTGCCTCCACCTCTTTGCCTCCACCTCTTTGCCTCCACCTCTTTGCCTCCACCTCTTTGCCTCCACCTCTTTGCCTCCACCTCTTTGCCTCCGCCTCTTTGCCTCCGCCTCTTTGCCTCCACCTCTTTGCCTCCACCTCTTTGCCTCCACCTCTTTGCCTCCACCTCTTTGCTTCCGCCTCTTTGCTTCCACCTCTTTGCCTCCACCTCTTTGCCTCCACCTCTTTGCTTCTACCTCTTTGCCTCCACCTCTTTGCCTCCACCTCTTTGCTTCCACCTCTTTGCCTCCACCTCTTTGCCTCCACCTCTTTGCCTCCACCTCTTTGCCTCCACCTCTTTGCCTCCACCTCTTTGCCTCCACCTCTTTGCCTCCACCTCTTTGCCTCCACCTCTTTGCCTCCACCTCTTTGCTTCCGCCTCTTTGCTGTCACTACCCTCTTAAACACCAGGTGGCATGTGAATTAGAATGGACACAGGCATTGATTCTGACTTGAAGTGCAGTTTGAAATGGTTCTTTTTGACAGAATCATTTTCGCTATAGATATTTTTCAAGAACTGAAATGTGACAGACCAGCACGAAAGCAGTCCAAATTAAAACAAGGTGATTTGGCGCTACTTGCAGAAAGATGTGAAAGGGAGTCAGTTTGTGTTGGTTACACATTTTTGCAGCATGCATGCCAGGGATACAACATTTTTGTGTCCTCAAATAATTTGATTGAAAAATATGTAAGAAAGAGTTAAATGCATGAAAATAAACTTTTCATTGCCTACCTTGGCTATGTGGCCATTGTATAGGAAAACCTCAGATGCCAATTTCTCCAAATTCCCACTGGGGAAACTTATTTTCAAGGGGACATAACTTCTACAGTTTTGATCCTATGGTGTTCATTCTTAGATTAATCATAAAAATAATCATAAAAGACAGCAGATAAAAAAAAACAGAAATATTTGTACCTCCAAACACCCAAATAATCGAGTTGGGACTGATTTTGTGGTGGCCAATATCAAATAGGCACCTGGAGGTACAGCTTTAAGTGTTACAGATGAATGGTCAAGCTTTCTGAGTCGGCTCCGGCAGCTGGAGGATGTAGTTGTCACTTTGGTGATATCACTGATGGAGTGCAAGGGAAGAGTGAGCTTGACTTCTGTCATCTTTCTGCACAGAGCGGGGGCTGCCGAGTGCTGGCCTACAGCCCCTCCATTGCGGCTCTGGTCATCTCCCAGCCTTCCTCCAGTCCTCTCTTCCCTGGCTTTGGCATCAAGAAGGTGAGTGTGTGCTTTGGTTGCCAGCATGCTTCGCCGCTCTTTTCGGAGCTCTCAGCCAGTGCTTAGAGTGCTCTGCCACTGTTGCTTGCAAGCAATGTCAGCAGTGTTCATTGCTGCCTGGAGCCGAGAATTACAACCTTGGGCAAGGCGCTTAAGCAGAAAAGAACGTTTTTCTAGTAACATGGCCAACAAGGTAGGTAGGTAGGTGGAATTTTTTTGCTGTTGTTCAAAGGAAAGTTGTTATATCTTAAATGTCTCTATCAGAGAACAACTGTCTCAAGATGAAGGCAAGCTGTCAGAGAAATTTTGGTTTACTCTTTGCAGCCAGAAAGAAATGAAAACAGTCTTGCTGCCATTTCCATGTACGTCATGCTGCATGTATTCCATTGAAAAGGATGTATGATTGCTTTCCATAAAGTTATAGTGAAGAATGAACCAGTCTAACCTATGGTTTGATGTAAGGCCATGCATGCAAATGCACCGTAGTTTAAGATACTTGTGTGATAAAAACGGCTACGTAAACTTAAGGCTTGTTCATAACAACTCAGCGCTGCATGAGCGCTTAATGTTGGCAATTGAGCGCTTCATTGCTCACCTGAACGCCCCAGATTTTGTGCAGCGCTTCACTTGTTAAAGGGGAGGTAAATCTTCTGCGCCCCATGTTGTGTTGATAGACGCGAAGAAAATATTTTCTTTGCCACAGACAACGTTTATGCACGTTTACATGTATTCTGCATGAATAAAGTCCACTACGGTGTCATCCTTACTTGCCATTCTTCGCGCATACAGGGCGCTTGGGGCAAATAAAGCCCGTTCCAGTCCCAAAATGATGTTTCTGAGGGTTATTGTACGCGTCGACGGCCAGTGCGGGATCGAAGACGCCATTTTTTTTTGCTGCGAAATCCTACTGCTGCACGTCGGATTGGTGATTCACAGCGCTGCGTTGCGCTGAGTGAGCGCTGAGTGAATCGCGCCCCAAATTGCCGTTCAGGAGGGAATCACATTAAGCGCTGAGTAAGCGCAATGAAGCACTGCGCCTTCTGAACTCCCCTAGAGTTCCTTTGATGTTAATATGGAGAAAAAAAATTATGACGTTTGGCTGAAATGAAATTTTGATAGACAGCATTTTAGTGTAAAATGGAAAATTACAACTCCACTACAGTATTAGACAAGTCCAGGAAGACAAGGTAGGTAAGGAGAGTTTAGACACTGACAGAGGGAGTGCACGTTTCATTAAATATCATTGTTACATCTCTGTAAATGATTTGCACTATATGCACATTTACACTGCTCTAGTGAACCAATGCTGAGATGCATTATTCTGAGAATTGAAGGAATCATCTTGGATTAAAGAAACAAAAACCTTTTTGCATGGAGTTTAGTTGAAGCTAAATATTGTATTCACAGATGTATGTCCCTGATGCATCCGGTCTCTTTGCTCAGAATGCCAGTGTGTCACTGTTGGTAAGATGCCTCCTGCAATATGCTGACAGCTCAATGCCAGTGTGTCACTGTTGGTAAGATGCCTCCTGCAATATGCTGACAGCTCAGCACCATAGACTTCATGCCAGTGTGTCACTGTTGGTAAGCTGCCTGCTGCAATATGCCGACAGCTGAGTGTGTCACTGTTGGTAAGATGCCTCCTGCAATATGCCGACAGCTGAGTGTGTCACTGTTGGTAAGATGCCTCCTGCAATATGCCGACAGCTGAGTGTGTCACTGTTGGTAAGATGCCTTCTGCAATATGCCGACAGCTGAGTGTGTCACTGTTGGTAAGATGCCTGCTGCAATATGCCGACAGCTGAGTGTGTCACTGTTGGTAAGATGCCTGCTGCAATATGCCGACAGCTGAGTGTGTCACTGTTGGTAAGATGCCTCCTGCAATATGCAGACAGCTGAGTGTGTCACTGTTGGTAAGATGCCTGCTGCAATATGCCGACAGCTGAGTGTGTCACTGTTGGTAAGATGCTTCCTGCAATATGCTGACTGCTGAGTGTGTCACTGTTGGTAAGATGCTTCCTGCAATATGCCGACAGCTGAGTGTGTCACTGTTGGTAAGATGCCTCCTGCAATATGCTGACAGCTCAATGCCAGTGTGTCACTGTTGGTAAGATGCCTCCTGCAATATGCTGACAGCTCAGCACCATAGACTTCAAGACTTCCCAATATCTGACCATCCACTCCAAGATGATCCGTGATGCCTGCTTCCACCCCATGGTGGATGATGGCATGCTGCTGAGCTGCTCAGTGGACAAGACCGTCAAGTTGACCAACGTCCTGGGCAACAACGTCGTGCAAAGGTGAGTGTGGTAGGAATGCCCTTCATTCTTTACATGTGTGACCCCACATTACAGAGTGAGCTGCATGGTGCCCCAAGCAAAACTGAGCTACAGCTTTTTTTAGTGGGTGGGCAGTCTAGTCGTCGATTTTGAGATCTATATAGAAACTGATTTGTGACCCCTTTTCTTTTTAAGTCTCTGAATGTTTATGTCAATCTGCAGCTCAAAAAATGGTTTTTAATGCATTTTAATGAAAATGGTATGTTAATAGTTATTAGAAAATTGTTGAAAATATTGAGTTCTCACAGTGTTTTTTTTTCAAAACGATATATAACGTGCACCAAATCATCCTATTAAAACAGTTTTTGCTATCTTAAAAAGCATAAGATGTTTAGGAATGCTATTAAAATCAAATTGACTGAGGGCACAATGCAACTTGTTTTGTGGTGCAGGGTCACGTATCAAATGCTATTCATTATTATTATTATTATTATTATTATTATTATTATTATTATTATTATTATTATTATTATTATCAAATGCTATTCCTGTACCTCATGTCTGATCACCTTTTGAAGATCATTCTAATGGAAAAAACCTTTGAATAAGTATCGTTAAGTATGGGAGAATTTGTACATGAAGGACAGGAATAGGCTTTGAACTAAACCAGGGAGTTAAAAATAAACATTGGGAATTGCCCTGCTCGTAAAAGGTATGAAAATATTTCTTACACTTAGTTCAGTATTATTATGATCAAAGACAATACATTTATTTATACCTGAGGGAATTTTCTTTTTCCCACAAGAAAGAAGGTATCATATAATTGGTTTGAGAATACAGAAATCCCAGAGGTACTCGATCAAGGCACCATTGTGAAACATAAATGTGATCTGCAAATTTACTACAGTGGGTCTATTTTTAACTCCCCAGTTGAGTTCAATGCCCATTCCATGATAAGACAGCTTTCTTCTCCAAAAACTGCACTGTGGCAGTGTGACAAGCTTTGTCTTTATCAAATCTGCACTGTGGTAGGCAGAAAGGCAAAACCTTTATGAAAGTTTTGTCAAGCAGGGCAAGGGATAAGTATGCACTGTTTCTCTTTTCCCAACCGGCAGCAATTGCAGCAGCAGCAGCGGCAGCAACATTTTCATCATCACCATCACCAGACAGCTTGTAGTACTTGATCACCCCTTCGCTGTCCACAGCTACAAGACGGAAATGCCAGCATGGAGCTGTGCCTGGCACAGCACAAACAGGAACCTCTTCTACGCAGGCCTGCAGAATGGCACTGTGCTGTACTTCGACATTCGCAACCTGCAGGAGCCGGTGTCCTCCCTCAACCTGTCCAGCGGCTTGGTCCCCGTCCTGGCCCTGCAGCACGTGTCCCCCCACCCTGCCTCGGGCTTCAGGTGCGTGTGGCATGCGTGCATGTGTTGCCCACCAGCATGAAAGCAGTCCTAGCTCACTCGAGGTGATTTGGTGCCACCTGCAGTAAAATGTGATAGGGGTCAGTCTGGATAATCTGTTGCAAAAATGTGTGCCAGGGACACCACATTTTAATGTCCTCGAATGATATGATTGAAATATACATTGAAATGCCTGAAAATCTATCTTCTCATGCCTTACCTTGGCTATGTAGACATTGTGTATGAAAACTTCAAAGATCATTTTCGACAGCAATCTCCAAATGGACATAACTTTTACAATTCTGATCCTACAGTGTTCATGCTTGTACAGAATGAACCAAAAAAGACTGCAGATTTCATATTTACTCACATCTCCAAACACCAAAAAATCAAGTTAGGACTGGTTTTGTGGTGGTGGGTTACAAATGTGAATGGGTGATTATGTGTATGAGGATGTGAACATGTGTGAATGTGCATATCTCAGAGGGATGATATGTGGTCTATTTTGTTCACTGGGAATATTGCTGGAATGAGTGAGAGTCCCATATGTCCTTCAGGAGCTCTTCATCAATCATGTGAGTTTGGGATGAAGTTATTCAGAACTCATCCTGATTTAAATTGGGAAGACCTCTGCCATGAGATGTCACCTTGGTCATCACTCCAGGTTCCTCTCCTTTGGCATGCCTTTATCTTGTATTTGTCAGCAATCTGTTGATGTTTTGTCGTGTGTAACTTGCTGTAATAGGTGGACTGCAGGTGACGCGTAAAACTGAACCAAAACAACGGCAGTAAATGAGAAGTCGCTTTAAAACACAGGGCGAGTACAAATGCACGTTTTTTTTACTTCAAAGTCTTCAACAGGCATAAAACATAAAACACAACTAAACTGCACAAGGTAAACTGTCAACTGTAACTTGGTCATTTTTTTCTAAGTACTTGTTTAAGTTGTTAAATGACATCACATTTGAATGCCTGGGTTTTTTTACAGTACAGAGTAGATAAGAAGATTTTTAGGGAGACATTTGTCAAATATTACTAGTTCCACTGCTGAAAGGTACACACTTAAGTACAAAAGTGAAACAATAGTTCTATCATTGCATCCATTGTGCCAGGAAGAAAATAAAGATGAATATCAGTTTGATCCTATGCCCAGCTGTGAGTGACCCAAGATACAAATGTTTAGTTCTACATGTTCCTGATTATAAGATTTAATTTGTACAATAGATGAGATGAAGAGGAGAGAAAATGTTATGAAAGGGTTGAACTTGAATTGATAGTTTATGAATCTGTTAAGTAGATTGTCCTGCATTGATAAGAAGTAATGCTGTGGAGGTGTTTTCAGTTGGGAACTCGCTGTGGGTTGCAGGTCCTCTGGTCTGCTGGTGGGACAGCTGGACAGGATCAGCTTCCATGAACACGCAGGGGACAGCGTCGCTGCACACCCCATGCCCATGGAGGGTGGGTCTGCACTTTCATCTGTTTAGCAAGCATGACAGCCACAATTACCCTTTTTTCCATCCTTTTCTCTTTCTACGTGCCAGGGGAGAAACTAGTGAAACCTTCAAACCAGGAGCTGAGTCCCCCCACCCCCTCTCTCTCTCTCTCTCTCTCTCTCTCTCTCTCTCTCTCTCTCTCTCTCTCTCTCTCTCTCTCTCTCTCTCTCTCTCTCTCTCTCTCTCTCTCTCTCTCTCTCTCTCTCTCTCTCTCTCTCTCTCTCTCTCTCTCTCTCTCTCTCTCTCTCTCTCTCTCTCTCTCTCTCTCTCTCCTCTGCTCTCTCTCTCTTCTCTCTCTCTCTCTCAGTGAACTCTGACTCTCATCCGTCTCTCTCTCTGTCTCTCTCGTCTCTCCTGCTCATCTTCTCTCTTTCTCTCTCTTTCTCTCTCTCTCTCTCTCTCTGCCAGTAGCTTGGCCGAGGAGGCAGTTAGGGACATCAGGAAAGGGTTGGATTATTGACAGACAACCGTGCATTCAAACACCCTTGAAGGTTTAGCCCAACCCACATGCATCAACAAACTGGATTCATATCCCATGTCCACACCAAGAAACCTCTCCGTGCTCATGAATCAACACCTTGCCCTCACCCATCTCATCTTCTGGCGATACCTTTTTCGGAGGGATTATTTCTTGACAGAAGAGCTAAAACTAGAGAGCACTTGGAGACAACAAACTTCCCACAAGGCAGCCATCTAAATGGAGGTATCATAGCTGAACATGACTTGTAAGCAGACTGACTGTAGCAGACGTCATTCAAACCCCGCTTGCTCACCCTCTTGTGTGCAGTTGTGATCTCATGCGAGGCTAGGGAAGGCTAAAAATAGGCTGGTGTGCAGTACATGCCTGGGCCGCACTGGTTGACAGCCGAGGGGATAACATTTCTGTTTATAATTGTAATTCCAAAACAATATAGCAGATAAGCTCATGCTGTTTTCTGTAAATGGAAGTTATTTTTCACTCGGATAGTTATGAACAGTTAAATATTTAATACATGTACTTGAGACATTTTTTCTTCAAGACATTATGTATTTTGATGTTAACTTCAAATTTCAAAGACCCCACCTCCATCCCCCAAAGAAAAAGTTTGATGATATGACTAACTTTTCAAAAGTTAATCACTTTTTAAAATTGTGACTTGTAATTGGTGCATAGCTAGGGCAATCAAGACTTGCCTTGCTGTTAGTCTTACTCTAACCAGCTCTAGTGATTTTCTTTATCAACGCCCTGACATAGCCTGCAGAGGCTGATAGGCCATAAAGCCCTATTCATTCATTTTTTCATTCATTCATTCATTCATTCATTCATTCATTCATTCATTCATTCATTCATTCATTCATTCATTCATTCATTCATTCATTCATTCAATCTTTCATTCATTCATTCATTCAATCTTTCATTCATTCATTCATTCATTCATTCATTCATTCATTCATGTTAGTATGACTGAAATGTTTACATGCAATGTGTGCAGGCAAGCTGACAAGTCTGACCTGGGATGCGGAGGTCAACCGAGTGCTGGCCAGTTTCCGCCCCACCAGCAGCCACCCCACCGTGCGCCATGAGGTGAGGTGTCACCCCTCTCTTCTGTGTAGACATGCAGCTCACATTCAGATGATAATTGATTTACTCACTTTACTGTGTAGTATTCATGTGCCTTTGCAAATATGCAAATGACGGGAGTCAAACGACATGCACAGTGTCTTATGGAAATTCAAGGAATGTATCAAGGTTTTAGCAGCATCCTACTCATTTTTCATATCTGCTCATCACCACATCGTCTGAATCTTTTATTTTTTTAATGGTACCTGACAACTTAAGTTGATCTGGTTTAAAAATTCATTTTAATGAGAATGGTATTGTGATAGTCATATATAAAAAACACACGAAAATGTCCTTATTTGACTGAGCTCTTACAGATTTGTCAAAATCTTGATTCCCAAGGAATTATGCATAACTTAGCACCAAATTATTGTGTTCAATAATGGTTTTAACCATCTTGAAGAGCTTGATGTTTTCTTGAGGAAATGCTGCACAACTCAAAATTGACTAGGGGCACAATGCAACTCATTTGGGTGTGTGGGTCACACATGCATAGTCTGACAAGCCTGTCAAAGAATCCAATGTGGGAAACATCACAGCTTGCGTGGAAGGCAGGCCCTGAGTACATGACTGCTGGCTTGCCCTGAGTACAGGACTGCTGGCTTGCCCTGAACTGAGCTTTGCCTTCCACAGCTGTGGAGTCTTAGCAACCGCCAGCTGGATGCGGAGGAGGGACAACCAGTCAGCATCTGCTCTGCACAGCTGATGACCACTGTCCATGGCAGCAACCGCCAGTCGCTGCTGAGCCGCTCCCTGCTCTTCCACCATCCTGCGGACAGGGACAGGCTCATGGTGGCCGCCGCTGATGAGGTCACGAACGCTGTGAGTTGTGTGGGAGTGGAGGTTTGGGTGTTGTGCCCCCACAGATCACCTTTGACTCTTTGCTGTCCTTCAGCGGGTGGGAAACAAGCAAAAACAAAGTGTGTAGTGGTACGGTTTAATGCTGGTAAAAAGGGAAGCATAACTGTCTTGCATGCATCGCTAAGTCCCCTTCATAGTCTCCCATGACTTCCCCATAAGCAAGCCTTCTAAATGAACCTTAACTTGATGAGATGTGTACTATTCAAATGCACATTATTTGCATGAATTGTTTTGCTGACATTTCATGTGCTATGAATTGGGAAAAGTTTGAAAACGATGCTGCAAGTGACAGTAGCAATGCTGCAATGGCATGTAGTGTCGCTGCCTCTTGCCCCAAGTCGATCAGCGCAAAGTTGGTTTTCATTAATCGTTTGTCTTCATCCGAACAGAGCCGTAAAAACTGGGAAATAAATACAGAATGATTAAACCCTTGTCCATTAATATTTATAAAGAGGATGTCTTTTGTTTTTCTCATCTATGTTTCTGAAAACTTAAAAGAAAAAAGACTAATGCATCACTGCTAGTAAAAGTGTTCATTTAGTTTAGTGGCCATGAAATTACCACACATCACGAAGTTAATGACGTCAAATTCTTGATGTTTCACACTAAACTATCTTACAACCGAAATAAGATTAACACTAACTCTTAGACAAACCCTCATTCCAATACTGCATTTAAACTAGCAGAGATTCATTCAACAAAGAAATTCAAATATTGGTTGAAACACTAGCATGCAAATCAACACTCAGTTAGACTTGACTCTGTATCCTAAAAGGTTCATACCCATACGACCACCTACGAATATGTGCTATAATCTCAGCAAGCAAAGGTTCATTGTTTTTACACTGTTGCGAATGAATGCAGAAACCAAAAAAGGTGTCAAGCTAAAAGTTAAGAACTGCCATACCTCGTTGACCTTGAAAATGGCAAGATAGCAGCGAAAAGTGTCATAAGTTTTCCTTCGTTTGACAAGATGGCTGAATGGTCGTTTTTTATGTCGCGCGCCGTAAGTAGCGCCAAGCGTACAAATACAAAAGCAATATGCTGCTCACAACAGCGTTTTGAAGATTTCGTAGAATCAAGGATTAAAAACTACATTGTGTCCATAGAAATACAAATGCACAAATCAGTATAAAGAATCCACAAGGAATTTTAGAATAAAACAAAAAAATTGAACTGCACACTTGGGCACAAGAAAGCTTCAAGAGCGATCAAAGGGAGAGCATAGATACCAATAAATTGCAGACCTTCAACTAAGTTACAGCACGCGGCAACTTCCTTTCACCCAGTTACGAGGTTTAGGTAAATGTCAGAAGCACTGAAAACCTGCAGCAGCACCATGTAGAATGCCCTTTTGGTGCATGCTGGTTTGGGTAAGTTTTGTGTCCATGCAGCATGGGATAGGCGTGTATGGATGGCCAGTTGAGGCTTTCCTTACTTGTGGTCCCGCACAATGAGGCCAGTCCCTTTGTGACCTTGGTCGATTGAGTCATGTAACATTTTTAAAAGAAAGATGGTGAAAGCTGTTTTGAATATGACGATTTGGAGCAGACTTCGACCCAATGCAATTGTGCATTCTCGGGAATCAACGTGTTGAAAAATTTGTGAGAACTCATTAAAATAAGAGCATTTATTATCTTTTTATTTTTTTAAAAACTATCCATTTATCACTCTCACTAAAAGACATTTTAAAACCATTTTAAAAGCTGTAGATAGATTTAAATCATTAGGTTCTGATTAAAAAAAATAATAGCCATAGATCAATATTCTATTGTTCTACCACTGCAGACCCCCTGCTGTAGCTTCATTTTGCTTGAGACACAGTGTGACTCACTCTGTTGAGCTTTGCACACGTATGTATGCTTCATGTTGCTTTCTGCATTGCTGTGGGCAGGTGCATGTGTGGGACAGCGCCAGTGGACAGATGATGCAGAGACTGCCATGTGACGGCATCGCCTTGGACACCACAACGCTGAGTGTCAACAACACCAGTTTCCTGGTCTCTCTCACAGAGAAGCAGCTCAAGGTCCATGCATGGAAACAGTAGGCTGGGACCAGAACTTACCCTCTCTATTTGCCTTGCTGTCAGTCGGGCTTGGACCTCAAGGGTTAAACTTAAAGATTTTCTGCTGCTATTAGGTTAAAAAAAGTTGTTTCAGGTAACATGGCCAAAAATAAAAACAAGGTAGTTAGATAGGAACTTTTTTCCCTTCTTTAAAAAAAAAATAGTTTAAAGAAAAGTTTCCATAGGTAAAAGATGGACCGCCGGATTCCAGAAGACAAAACAAACAATGATCACAAAGATCTCTGGGAGGTGTTGGAATCTCAGGTTTAGAATGGAAAGTTTCCATACATTGAAGGTCTCTGTCAGAGTGAAACTCAGTCTCAAGAACAAAGACATGTAGGCAAACTGTCTGAGAAGTCTTGGTTTGCCCTCTGCAGCAACCCCACTGCCGGTGTCACCGTCAGCTCTTAGTTGTACATGCCATTTTCAAGAGACAGGAAACAAAACGGACACTTAAAATGTGTGGTGTGCACCATTTCTGTGTGCCCATGTGTATGTTGGTGTTTTTTTTTTTTACCAGCAGTGAAAAAAAGTGTAGGGTGAGCAACAAAATTTAGGATCTGTCGGATGACCAGAAACAGCTTTTTTGTGTGGCCTTACCATCATGGTGTGTGTGTTTTTTTATATAGTTTGTTGCTGTTTTTGTTTGTTTAGGGTTTTTTAAAATACGTGTTATCTAGAAAGCCATCATCAAATTTTTTTACCTGGGATTATATTTACACCACACCAAAGACAGGATGCTCAGAGTTTATTTTCTTCTGTACCCTGAAATCTGCAGAAAGAAAAACATGTATGTCTGATCAACAAAGAATGAGCTTGAACTGGTTTTGTGGTGGCTTGCCACACATGACTGAGACAGGCCAGGACTGCATGACGTGCAGCAGTGACCTCTGCTTCTCCTGCTTTCAGTGCTGGGAGGAAATTGGATGCGAGTACAGGTACTTTACTGCCTTGCCTAGGGTAGAATACACCGGTGATGTCGGATTTTCTCAGGGAGATGCATTGACGATAGGTTTGCAGTTTCTGAATTTGTTTCTGAAGAATTCAGATCTTGTAGGTCACAATTTTTTTAACCCTGTACCATGTAGTGAATAAGTCCGCTTTTGGCCATTTTGAGGTAGTCCACATTCTGATAATTTTTTCGTTTTTTTATTTTAGTGGTGGAAATTTTTAAAACCTAATCAGTGTGTTCAGTGTTTGGAAATTCTGATCCAGTGGACAGCGTTCTCAGCTGAGATGTTGGCCTCCATGCCGCAAGCTTTACGTGCTACTACGGCTGCCTGCCTCATTTAGTTTGCTGCCCTTATGTCGTCCAGGGATGCAAGTCTTCACATCAGTTTTGGAGTGTTCATAGATCTAATGCTACAGAATTTTATTACTGTCATGGGTTTTAGAAAACCTATGTGTTTTGTTTCTTTCTTCTTTTTGTCGTTGTTGTTGTTGCTTGAAATTGTTTGGTGCATTTGTCCTTGAAGGCATTTGGTGTTGCAATGCTGGTATTGAGGTTTTACTCTAGGGAGGATGAGTGTGTTCATTGTTCCACACTGATTTGCAAGAAACAAAATTTTTTCTCGTCACAACACTCCATTTGGACACAGACTCAACACAAACTAGGAGTCACTAAGTCCTTAATCTTTCTTATTGTATACACTGTGGCATGGTTTTCACTGCCCACTCATAGATCGGATGCAAATGACGTGGGGATTGCTTATGTGTGAAAAGTTATGTCCTCTGCGTGTTGTAGTCATCTCTGCCAAGAAATTTGAGAACTTATTGCTTGTAAATGAGGCTGGTTGCTGCTGTGTAGCTGACACATTCATGTGTCTGTATGATTGTCATTCTGTACAGGAACACAAGTCTTGACTGATAGAGATCTGTGCCACTTGGAGTGTGGCATCAGCCTGGCTCTCTGGAGACAGAAAGTCTCTTTTCCATAGATCCCAAGACATTCTTTGTTGATGGTTGAAAACTTTGCAACCTTCCTTGTAGGACTCAAAGATAAAGATAAACATGAGATTTGCATGAGAATATTTCACTTCATGATGAGGAAAAAGTGTTTCATCAAACTTCCCCAACGTTATAAAATTTTGAATTTTATGGGAAATTGCAGTGCAAAAATGGGTACTAAACCCAAACTATTCTGGAAAGTTCTTTATTGCTAGAAATTGCTTTTAGTTGTTCAAAGAAATTTGGAGTAAAATGGATGCTTTTATTCCTAAGTTATTTTAGCTTATGTACTATTGTATAATCTTGAAAGAAATCTTGCTTGGATATTCAGATGTAAAACGGGTGAGAGATGGGAGGCTTTGAAATTCAAAGATTCTGACCTAATGTCTATTTTCCTTTTAAGTGGAGAGGTATTATGACAGAGTCTGCAGTAGCACGTCAAAGAAAAAGAAAAAAAGATAATCATAAGTAAGCTTTTATTGTTATAATCTCAGTTACATAAATGCAAGTGTTGTAAAGATTGTTTAGCATTTGCTGATCTTGTCATTATCAATTGTCACGTCACTACTGCAAGTGAAAACTACTTGAGAAATGGTGTGAAGTGGCTGCATGCAGATGTCATCATGCATTTTTCACACATTCCCATGATTCAGTGTGTCATCCAGCACTACCAGAACAGGCATGGTTTTTGTGTGTGTTTCAGTGCATGTGTGAGCTCTGTGTGTGTTTGTGTGTGTGTGTGTGTTTGTGTATGCGTGTGTGTGTGTGTTTGTGAGTGTGTGCGTGCATATGCATGCATGCATGTTTGTGTTCATTCTTGTAACTCGCCTTTCTCACAGCAAGACAGAGGCATGAAGGTGAAGTAGTCGGTCTCTGCTGCCAAGGACCGAATGGTAGGGACGGGGTGGGTTGGGGCAGGGGCAGAGAAGAGGGAATGGGGGTGGGGCAGTAAGACAGCTTTAGAGCACTTGACCACTTCTTTTGCTTCAGGGACTCGACTTAGTTACCACCAATGAAGGCCAGAAGTCTCAGTGTTCTTCTCATGCATTTATTCGTGTGAGTACACATAAATGTGTGAGTGTGTGCATTATGAATACAAGTGTGTGTGTGTGTGTGTGTGTGTGTGTGTGCAAGCCTGAATACAAGTATGTGTGTGTGTTTGTTTGCATGCATGAATACAAGTGTACGTGTGTGTGTGTGTGTGTGTGCATGCATGTATTCATGTGTGCATGTCTGTGTGCATGCATGAAATGTGTGTGTGTGTGTGTGTGTGTGTGTGTGTGCATGAATGTGTGTGTGTGTGTGTGTGTGTGTTTTGGTGTGTGTGTGTATGCATGCATGAACACAAGTGTGTGTGTGTGGTTGTGATGAGGGTTAGCTGAGTGCTCAGTATATAAAACACGAAAACTATAGAATTGAATTACATGATGCTTTGGATTTTTTAACCTCTCATTCATTTGAAGTGGTTATGTTTTTCTTTTCCTCCATATTTGCACTTTGATTTGCCGTTGAGTTTGTAGCATTGCTTTTATCAAGCATGGTGTAAAGTGTAAGATACTGGTATACTAAAATGAATGCATTCACAGATGTTGCACTGAATGCATAATGCTAAGCTCCAGCTGTTTATTCCTGCCTTTGTGTGTGTGTCTCTAATATGTTCAGTGCCCAGTAGACGTTGCACAATCTTCATTCAAATTCTTGTCATGACTGCGGAGCAGCTTCTAGACAGACTAACAGAGAAATAAGTGGATTTCTGAAGACGTATCACTTTAGATGGACAGCTACAGGTGGATTATCAATAAGTATCCATGATGATGTCAGACATGCATTCTGCAGAGAAATGTATGTGGTGATAAAGCCCGTGTCGTAATGTTAGTAGTTCAGGGAATCACTGCCAAGATGTTCACTCGATGAAAACTGAATTTTGTTATAATCAGTTGTGAAGTGAGTGGAATGTACACTCGTCTGTTGTTGTATTTTGAGCAAGCTTTGATGATGCAATTTTTAGTGCTGTCAGAGATTTGTGACATTATAGTACCATGTGACGATGAATGTAGGATGAAATGATGCAAGACAATAAATATTTCTTTTACACTAGTTCGCATGTCTGAATTATTTCATTGCAAAGGAAAGAGTAGTAAGTGAAAAAGATGCCTCAGGCATCTCCAGTGTCCAGTCTGGCTGCTGGGGGCCGCCCCTGTCTGAGCTACTGGAGCAGGCCATGAAAGCTCCACAGCCAGGGGTTCCAGCTGATGAGGTGGACACCAAGTGGCTAAAGCCGTATGTAGTTCTTCCATGATCACCACACTCCATAAAGACTACTTGCTTCAAGGTAGATCCATAAGTTTGCTCACACAGACACATGCAAATTCAGGACAAGTCTACACAAAAGCACTTAACATCTCCCCAGAGGTAAGTGGCAGATGGGTGGGTAAGTGACAGATGGACAGTAGCAGATAGGAAAGTGGTGGATGGACAGGTAAGTGACAGATGGACAGGTAAGTGATGGACAGATAAGGGACAGATGGACAGGTAAGTGACAGATGGACAGGTAAGTGACAGATGGACAGGCAAGTGACAGATGGACAGGCAAGTGACAGATGGACAGGTAAGTGACAGATGGACAGATAAGGGACAGATGGACAGGCAAGTGACAGATGGACAGGTAAGGGACAGTTGGACAGATGGACAGGCAAGTGTCAGATGGACAGGTAAGCGACAGATGGACAGGTAAGTGACAGATGGACAGGTAAGTGACAGATGGACAGGCAAGTGACAGATGGACAAGTAAGCGACAGATGGACAGGTAAGTGACAGATGGACAGGCAAGCGACAGATGGACAGGTAAGCGACAGATGGACAGGTAAGTGACAGATGGACAGGTAAGTGACAGATGGACAAGTAAGCGACAGATGGACAAGTAAGCGACAGATGGACAGGTAAGTGACAGATGGACAGGCAAGTGACAGATGGACAAGTAAGTGACAGATGGACAGGCAAGTGACAGATGGACAGGCAAGTGACAGATGGACAGGTAAGTGACAGATGGACAGGCAAGTGACAGATGGACAGGCAAGTGACAGATGGACAGGCAAATGACAGATGGACAGGTAAGTGACAGATGCACAGGCAAGTGACAGATGGACAGGTAAGTGACAGATGGACAAGTAAGTGACAGATGGACAGGCAAGTGACAGATGGACAGGTAAGGGACAGATGGACAAATAAGGGACAGATGGACAGGTAAGTGACAGATGGACAGATAAGCGACAGATGGACAGGCAAGCGACAGATGGACAGGCAAGCGACAGATGGACAGGCAAGTGACAGATGGACAGGCAAGTGACAGATGGACAGGCAAGTGACAGATGGACAGGCAAGTGACAGATGGACAGGCAAGTGACAGATGGACAGGCAAGTGACAGATGGACAGGCAAGTGACAGATGGACAGGCAAGTGACAGATGGACAGGCAAGTGACAGATGGACAGGTAAGTGACAGATGGACAGGCAAGTGACAGATGGACAGGCAAGTGACAGATGGACAGGCAAGTGACAGATGGACAGGCAAGTGACAGATGGACAGGCAAGCGACAGATGGACAGGCAAGTGACAGATGGACAGGCAAGTGACAGATGGACAGGTAAGCGACAGATGGACAGGCAAGCGACAGATGGACAGGCAAGTGACAGATGGACAGGTAAGTGACAGACAGACAGGTAAGTGACAGATGGACAGGCAAGTGACAGATGGACAGATAAGGGACAGATGGACAGGTATGTGACAGATGGACAGGCAAGTGACAGATGGACAGATAAGGGACAGATGGACAGGTAAGTGACAGATGGACAGGCAAGCGACAGATGGACAGGTAAGTGACAGATGGACATATAAGGGACAGATGGACAGGTAAGTGACAGATGGACAGGCAAGTGACAGATGGACAGGCAAGTGACAGATGGACAGGTAAGTGACAGATGGACAGGTAAGTGACAGATGGACAGGTAAGTGACAGATGGACAGGTAAGCGACAGATGGACAGGTAAGTGACAGATGGACAGGCAAGTGACAGATGGACAGGTAAGTGACAGATGGACAGGTAAGTGACAGATGGACAGGCAAGTGACAGATGGACAGGTAAGCGACAGATGGACAGGTAAGTGACAGATGGACAGGTAAGTGACAGATGGACAGGTAAGTGACAGATGGACAGGTAAGTGACAGATGGACAGATAAGGGACAGATGGACAGGTAAGTGACAGATGGACAGGCAAGTGACAGATGGACAGGCAAGTGACAGATGGACAGATAAGGGACAGATGGACAGGTAAGTGGCAGATGGACAGGCAAGTGACAAATGGACAGGTAAGTGACAGATGGACAGGTAAGCGACAGATGGACAGGTAAGTGACAGATGGACAGGTAAGTGACAGATGGACAGATAAGGGGCAGATGGACAGGTAAGTGACAGATGGACAGGCACGTGACAGATGGACAGGTAAGTGACAGGTGGACAGATAAGGGACAGATGGACAGGTAAGTGACAGATGGACAGATAAGCGACAGATGGACAGGTAAGTGACAGATGGACAGGTAAGTGACAGATGGACAGGCAAGTGACAGATGGACAGGTAAGTGACAGATGGACAGGTAAGTGACAGATGGACAGGTAAGTGACAGATGGACAGGTAAGTGACAGATGGACAGGCAAGTGACAGATGGACAGATAAGGGACAGATGGACAGGCAAGTGACAGATGGACAGGCAAGCGACAGATGGACAGGTAAGCGACAGATGGACAGGTAAGCGACAGTTGGACAGATAAGGGACAGATGGACAGGCAAGTGACAGATGGACAGGTAAGTGACAGATGGACAGGTAAGTGACAGACAGACAGTTGCCGATAGACAGGAGAGTGGTGGATGGACAGGAAAGTGACAGATGGACAGGTAAGCGACAGATGGACAGGCAAGTGACAGATGGACAAGTAAGTGACAGATGGACAGGTAAGTGACAGATGGACAGGCAAGTGACAGATGGACAGGCAAGTGACAGATGGACAGGTAAGTGACAGATGGACAAGTAAGTGACAGATGGACAGGTAAGTGACAGATGGACAGGTAAGTGACAGATGGACAGGTAAGCGACAGATGGACAGGCAAGTGACAGATGGACAGGTAAGTGACAGATGGACAGGCAAGTGACAGATGGACAGGCAAGTGACAGATGGACAGGTAAGTGACAGATGGGCAGGCAAGTGACAGATGGACAGGTAAGTGACAGATGGACAGGTAAGTGACAGATGGACAGGTAAGCGACAGATGGACAGGTAAGTGACAGATGGGCAGGCAAGTGACAGATGGACAGGTAAGTGACAGATGGACAGGTAAGTGACAGATGGACAGGTAAGCGACAGATGGACAGGCAAGTGACAGATGGACAGGAAAGTGACAGATGGACAAGTGACAGATGGACAGTTGCCGACAGACAGGAGAGTGGTGGATGGACAGGGAAGTGGTGGATGGACAGAGAAGTGGTGGATGGACAGGAAAGTGGTTGTTGAACAGGGAAGTGGTGGATGGACAGAGAAGTGGTGGATGGACCGGGAAGTGGTGGATGGACAGGGAAGTGGTGAATGGACAGGAAAGTTGTGGATGGACAGGAAAGTGATGGATGGACAGAGAAGTGGTGGATGGACAAGAAAGTGGTGGATGGACAGGAAAACTGGTGGATGGACAGGAAAACTGGTAGATAAACAGGAAAAGTGGTGGGTCTTCCGGCAGAACAACTAAACCGTCTGCAACGAGTTCAAAACAGTGTGGCACGTCTGGTTCTTATGAAGGGCAAGCGCGATCATGTGACAACCCTCCTCAAACATCTACGATGGCTTCCCGTTAATTTCCGCTGCCAGTACAAAATTGCTGTTTTGGCGAACCGTCATTGTGATTCAACCCTTCCGGCATATCTTTTGGCCTCCCTTTGTACCTATCACCCTTCCCGTTCTCTCCGCTCATCAAGCGAAAAGCTGCAGAAAATTCCAAAGCGTGGTACCAAGTCTTTCGGAGAGCGTAGTTTCAGTTTCATTGCCCCTAGTGTCTGGAATTCCCTGCTGGCTGGCCTACGTGATGCACCAACTATGTCCATTTTAAAATCTCAGCAAAGACCCTATATACACCAAGACCGCGCACTCGAGCGATTTTCCTTTACGTGAAGCGAGGTCAGAATTTAGAGTTACGTCCCTTGACGACAATGCTGTTGTGGACGTCCACGATATTGCCTAACACTATCAAAAACTGAGGGTCTGGGTAAAGACACTTGAATAAAACTATCTAACACAGTCAGCATGCATATATTTCAAATTTATATGGGTTCTTTAAATGTTTTTGTAATGCTATGACCAATAGTTTTTATAGTTTTGCTTTGCAGAGATTCACAAAAAAATAATTAAACTCGTACGAAGCGGAAAAATGGCGCCGAAAAACGGGACATTTTGCGACGCCACTTTTGAATGCTTGTTATCTTGTGCAAATTCACCTTACAAAGTATAGATTGTGTGAAATAATTCAAGTTCAATTATTAATTTAGTCATATTTCAGTGGAAAGTCGCCACAAAATAAAAACAGAGGTAGTTCTACCGAAATAAAAAAGACATGCGTACGTTACTCTCGTTTCTACCACCCTTGCTCAGAGGAAAAAAATCGAAACCAAACATGTGTACATAAATGTGTTGAAGAGAAGGTTCAAATTACTTTTCCTTTCATTAGTTTACTCATACAACTGCATAGTTTTATTATTCTTTTGGTATTAACCAATTTCTTGGGACTATTTTGATGGTCAGCGTCGGTTGTTTCCCTGCGTTACTTACGAAAGGTATGCGTGTACCAAACGTGTTGCTATATTGTTCCGCACTCGAAACGGCTACAAAGGAAGCTTTTGTCATCCCGCAGTCAATGAAAAGGTTTATAGAAGGATACGTCATAGTACACGCGATTTTTGACCAATGAGAAGGCTT
The DNA here is from genome assembly GCA_034096865.1 of Theodoxus fluviatilis. NCBI lineage: Eukaryota > Metazoa > Mollusca > Gastropoda > Cycloneritida > Neritidae > Theodoxus > Theodoxus fluviatilis. The sequence continues at coordinate 37,566 of JAWQFJ010027169.1, forward strand.
CGTTTCCTTCATTTCCTTCTGTTACGTACGACAATTTGCTACACATGTGCGAAGCTTTCAGTTCGTTTAATCCGTTCGATGGACCATCTTCATCCAATTTGGGTAAGTAAAGCATTCTACATTAGTTTTTTTAATTAATACAATTCAATAGTTTCGTTCATGGGTCATGAATAAATACTATATGACTAGTTTTTCTCTGGCCGTGCTTTCTCTATCCTGATCAACGCCGTTCTGGTTTTGGTTTCGATTGAGTTTCGTATCACATCGATTGATTTGGTCAGAATCACATCATGTTTGTTTTCATAGAACTAATTTGATGTTCCCTCATGCTAGATATCAAAATAATACCTTTTATAATGATATACGCATGTGATCGTCTCGCTGGTTACAAAGAAACCAAACACAGGTATGTCCCACCTAGTGTTAGGCAATATCGTGGACGTGCACTGTTCCGCGATGACCAGTGTTGTGACAGAGAGACTTCGGTCGGTTTCGAATACTGTTTTCAAAGGGTAAGAGGTCAAAACGATTTTTTTCCCAAATCGAACTTAATGCAGGATTTATTACCGTCAACCACACATCGTGCACACAATAAAGAAAAAAATCATAACTTACTTCAATTGTCCAGCGGAGATTGCAGCGAGGTGACGAGGCTCACACGAGTCAGCGGAGAACGAATTGTCGAATATTTTCAGTCTATGTTGAAGCGTGGCTCCGTGTGAGCAAAGATCCTATATATATATATATATATATAGGTCTTTGATGAGAGGAACATGAGTTTGCTAGTGAAAAAGCAACAGTCCAGTCTTTCTCTGGATCGCATATTTACAGTTTAAGTCTTTCCAGTCATGTTTTCATCGCACAAGTTTTTCTGCAGGGAAAGTTACAGGTGGCAAAGTTTGATGATTTTTCTTTTTCTTTTCAAGCACTTCTGTGAGTAAGATGCAGTGCAGTCTTTCAATGTAGAGTTAATTCGCACTGTGAGGAAAATGCTGACTATGGAAGTCTTGAGGTTGCACATTCTCTGTGGGCACTCGAGCGATGTTGAATCGATCGAGTTCCTTTTCAAGTAGGGTTTTCACTCCGTCGGAATGCAGTACTCCCACGATGTTTTTCTTGAAAACCGTCTCCAACTTTTCAACTGCTTGTACAAGATCTGCACCTGGTACAGTGAGCCCACCTTCTTCGGCATCATGAAATTCTTTCCGCAGAATGAAAAGCTCGTTGTTGCTCCCTGTGTACAGTCCAGTCATCTTCTCCGTGCATGATCCACACACGTTTGGCAGCATTTTCCTCGCGATGAATTCTTTTCAGCAATCTGTACGCCTTTGGGCTTGCATGAAACAAGGAGAGTGCCATATTTCTATCTCTTTCTGTCCATCTGTAGCCTTTCTTTTTCTTGCCAACCATTCGCAGCTGGGAAGAGATGAATTTCACTGTTGGTGTCGGAAGGAAATTATGAAGTTCTTCTATCACAGCAGCTTTTCGTGCAGCAATGTTGAGGTCCTGGCTTTTCTTCTTTGATGATATTCTCTTTGCTGTTTTCTTGCATCGACACAGTAGGTTCCTTAAAGCTCGTAGCTTATTGTCCAACTTGTCCAATTTTTTTCCTTCTGGGATGAACTGGTGGTGGGAGCATCGGGTGGAAGATCAGCACAGGATTGATTTAAGTCACTGTCAGGAGAATGTGGTTCTGCATTTTGTTCTTTTTTCCAAAGCTCAAGTCATGAACGGAATTTCGTTTTTTCTGTGGATACGGTCGCTTTTGTGAAACTCTGGGCGGGGGATTTGGTACATCAAAAATGGTTGGAATGGCATTCCAAACTAGTCTGTCCGGACGCAGGAATCGATGTGATTCAAAAATGGTTACTGCACAGCAAATAGCCACCAGAACGCAGTTGAATGGCACTTTTCCCTATTAAGTCTTGACGTCTTGTATTCTAGACCCATTTTTGGCACCTTTCCTCTTCTCGGTGGAAGTGGAAAAACGAAATCCCACGGCAGTCGTATTTGCATCTGGCATTGGAGCACGCAATCGCAGAGCAGAAACAACCCCCGCTCCTTGACCTTTGCCGCTTCATTTTTCTGAACTTGCAGTGCAGCCCGAAACACAAGAAATTAGACTTCGCTGTTCTCCATGGGGAGCTGGGCTTAACGTCGTCAAAACTGACTCGCCTTTTTATGTCACATCACACATATGGTGTTCCTAAGACGGGATCGTCGTCGTCTCTCTCCCATCGCATGCATCGCCACTCTCCTCTATCCCTCTCCATTCCTAGACTGTCGTCTGTATGATCGTCTCTATTATTGGGTTCTGGCATTCTTTCTCCCTCCGTCCATTACAGTGGGCAGATGGGGT
>JAWQFJ010027170.1:0-7500 GCA_034096865.1 Theodoxus fluviatilis
ATCACTGTCATTAATGTCACTCATTTTGCAAAACACTGTGGTCGACTGGAAGTAACTAGGCGTTTCAGAAATTGCTGACAACAAAACTAAACACAGGGTTACAAACTAGACACATTTTCCCACCGACTTATGCGGAGAAAAAATTCAGATGGCTAAAACTAAGACACAAAAATCGTGATTTTCGCCAGGTGTTTACACTAACAAAGGCATCGGCCATTGAAAGCGGAGCAACCGGAAGTGCAATCAGCACAATGTTGAAAACGAGGCCATCGGCGAACTTCTTATATGACACAGCGAGTGCAGGCTGAGCGAGCCAGCCGTCCATATGTTGTGTCCATGGCCCAGTGTAGGCCTCAATATGCTCGGGAGTCACGCACTCGGCGTTCGATCACCTTCCCGAATGATCGTTCCCACTCTTGCTTCAAACCGCTCGAAGATGATCGAACAGGCGACAGCGTCTCGGATGGTTGGAACAGAGGTTTTGCGTCCGTTTACTTCCTAGATGTACAAACGATTAGGGTCCCACAGTGCTGCTGCCTTGTTGAACCTGTCCCGTTACCTGACAGTGCGCCCTGCCCTGGGGGTTGCTTCTGTCAGCGTTGTTGCCATAGCAACAGGCTGTGGATCAATATTGGCAGTCGTCTGCAGCGAGGCTGGTGGTAGCTAATGGCTGTCCACAGCAGAGTCGTCCCCGCCTACCCGAGCATGAACTCCTTCGGCATGCAACCTGGACAACCTGGGAGTCTCCAATTAGCCTAGCCTGGGTCCCTTTTTCTTATAAGCAATGCAGAACAGAGATGTGAAGGTGCAGATGAACACAAGGCTCATGCGTGTTATCCGTTAATGTCAGGATTGCCCATTCGCATTCCCGGCAAAGCCGTTTTGCACGAGGCCATGCTGTATATATCACACCATGACTGGTTGTGTGTGTGTGTGTGTGTGTGTGCATGTGTGTGCGTGGGTGTGCGTGCGCGTGCACGTTAATCAGGATTATTTACAGGAATATCCCATGCCCAAAACACTGTCATATATTGAGTTTGGACAGAGTCGCAAGCTTCTGGGATATGTCGCTCGCACTGCTAGGATACACATGTCAACGCAACGAGTCACGCGGTTTCGACTGAGGAATCACGCCGGAGCTATTAAATCGATTTTAATCAACAGATTACGATGAAACTTCACCAGCTTTTAGATGAATGAAGATATAAAATCACAATTTAACTCAAAATAGCCACAACACACAAGATCATAGTGCATAAGTGGGTAGAAGCGAGCTTTTGCGACAGACGCTCGAATCAACATCGTTTAACGTCCCCTGGTATCGGTCTCTGCTGGCACCGTGAGTGATCCAGACAACTGCAGCTGTGTCATACATAGTTTTGTAGAAAAAAAGGTTGACCAACATTTTCATAGAAATTATTAAAGATGCGGTCATCTGACATGATTTTTCGGCTTTCAAAATGTTTTCAAAAGCTATGTTGCTAGAATTCCAAACATCGGAGTTAGACACATTGGATATACGAGTACAAATGAAGCTGCAAAACAGGAGTTTCCATCAATTAAGATCACATCAAGTGGCATAAGTCGCATAGCCCTTAACTGGACACCAGAAGGCAGACGCAAGAGGCGCAGACCAAAGAACACCTGGCGCCGACCAGTGGAGGGGGAGCTCAAGATCGTGGAGGAATCCTCTGGAGCACCATTCAAAAGAAGGCCCCAAACCGACAGGAGTGGCAATGCTTTGTTGCTACCATACATGCCGAAAGCCGGCATTGCAGGCATAAGTAAGTGGCATTATTCTCATGCTGGCCACTTCGATGTCCTACTGAGGTGATATCAACGACGTTCTGGTTACACGGCTTTTGGTAGGCAAGAACGATTGGTATCAGTACCTCGGATTAATGTATTGTTTTTAGTCTCAACCCCCCGTGTGTTGGGGGTACGAATAGAGCCACCACGTCTCCCTACGCGATTCGTAAAAGGCGAATAACTAGATAACACGTGATGGATGGGTGGATAAATGAATGGAGTTTTACGGCCTATCAGCCTTTGTAGACTATGTAAGGCCATCAAGCACGAAAATCACTAGAAAAGTTCCAAGTCAGCGCAATTCGAGTCACGATGACCCTAGTTATTCGCCTCTTACGAATCGTGTATGGGGACGCGGTGAGTTTTGGATAACTTGTGAATTGACGCTCTTATTCTAACTAGATTGAGTGATTTCGCGATCAATGGCCTTCCATAGTCTGTAACGGCTGACAGGCCATAAAACTCCGTCCATCCATCCATCTGTTGTCCCTGACAGTTATACAGAAATGACTATAGAGAGCACTCTGAGAGCGCAAACCTCCACCAAGGAAGCCACAGCTACTCTTCCATTGCCTGTATGATTAACTCAGGCAGGGTTTTCTGCTAGCCAGGCCTGGCGCTACGAGGTTTAGCTCACTTCAGTGGCTAAAAGTGAATTCTGAGTGCCGAACGCTTATGATGATGTGATCAATAGTTTGACGTATCAACTTTGTGATTTGCAATAAGATTAATCTTTTTGGTCGCAGTTCCAAAGCAAGAGAACAGATAACTTCCAACAGTTGATAGATTGTCCTGTAAAACCCTGACATTCCACAACATTTCATCAGCATCCGTTTAGAACTTGGAGTTAATTTTCTGAATAACTAATTATATTATTAACGAACAAAGGGTAAAGCAATCTCCTTGACGGAGGTATTTATTAGTAAAACAACACCCACCCACCCACCCACCCACCAAACAGACACCCCACCCACCGAGCACCCACCCACCAAACAGACACCCCACCCACCGAGCACCCACCCACCAAACAGACACCCCACCCACCGAGCACCCACCCACCAGACAGACACCCCACCCACCGAGCACCCACCCACCAAACAGACACCCCACCCACCGAGCACCCACCCACCAAACAGACACCCCACCCACCGAGCACCCACCCAACAAACAGACACCCCACCCACTGAGCACCCACCCACCAAACAGACACCCCACCCACCGAGCACCCACCCACCCACCCACCCACCAAACAGACACCCCACCCACCAAACACCCACCCACCCACCAAACAGACCCACCGAGCACCCACCCACCCACCCACTAAACAGACACCCCACCCAACAACCACCCATCCACCCACCCACCAAACAGACACCCCACCCACCAAACACCCACCCACCCACCCACCAAACAGACACCCCACCCACCAAACACCCACCCACCCACCCACCAAACAGACACCCCACCAACCAAACACCCACGCACCCACCCACTCACCCACCAAACACCCACCCACCCACCAAACAAACACCCACCCACCCACCAAACAGACACCCACCCACCCACCCACCCACCAAACAAACACCCACCCACCAAACAAACACCCACCCACCTACCCACCAAGCAAACACTCACCCACCCACCCACCCACCAAACAAACAAACACCCACCAAACAAACAAGATGGATGGATGGACGGATGGATGGCGTTTTACGGCCTATCAGCCTTTGTAGGCTAAATAAGGCCACTTGGCACGAAAATTACTAGAACAGGTCAGAGTAAATGCAAATCAAGTCACGGTGTCCGAAGTTATTCGCCTCTTACGAATCGCGTAGGGAGTCGCGGTGGGTCAATTCTTACCCCGAACCCACAGGGAGACCAAACAGACACACACACCCACACACACACACATACCCCAACCCCCCCCCCCACCCCCAACCTCACCCCACCCCACCCCACCCCCCACCCCACCCTCACAACCATGACCCTAGTTTTATGCCTCTCACGAATCGCGTAGGAGATGCGGCAGGCGAATTCTTACAAAAAGAAAACACAACTGAAAAAGTCACCCAAACAAGCTCAAAATTAAATAAAATAAAACTGAGTCGTGACAGCAAGGATGCCAGGAGAACGGTCTGCAGTCAAACGTGAGGTCGAATTGAGAAGTGATGGAACGGACAGCTGCAAGACAAATTGACATTCATCACACAGGACTTATCATAGGGAGAGAGGGACGGTGTGACTTATCCAACTGACAAGTGATGTGAAGGGAAGCTGTCTGACCCTTCCTTGACTGGCAGAATGAGCTTTGTGGTTGCTGCTCATGCAGAATGAACACTTAACTCACAGGACACACATGACACATGCTAGGAAGAGGGAGAATACAATGCACTTGGTGATAGGCGCACCGTATCACATTAGCATGGAAAACTGACAATCTGACTACCGTCAATAGATGTGTCTTCATCAGACACCGACTGACGATGTGATAGGTATTGTTCTTGGAGCAGGGTCCTGGGGTATCTCATCAGACATTTTGACCGCACCAAACTAAATTTGAATGGTGAGTGTCCATCAACGCCCAGTTATGACACGTTTAGGAAGGAATCTTTTGATTGCTGAAGACCAAACTGCAATGCCAGAATGCAAGAAAGTTTCAGTGTAGCCATTCATATCCCTCCGTATTCGTTCGGCCAGCGTTATCTCATTGTGGTATAATGTTCCAAAGGTGAAGACCGCTAGATGAGTCAGCTTCAGTACATCACAGACACACGCCACTGCCCTTGTTCCAGATCAAGTAGAACCACGTGACGCAGTTAAAGGGCATGGAGGGCAATCCTTTCCTTTCAGAACAAAACCAATTTCCTGAAGCAGACCATCGCACTTGAGCACCAGGTAAGATATCCAGTATGCATGGCTTGACACCAAAGAGGCTTGGAGCATGTACGGTAGTCATACAGAAATAAGTGCATTGCTAATCAGGGGCAGGCATTAACGTCTGCGAACACTGATTGCTTTTGTGGACAAAAATCGATAAGAGCTGAAAGTCAACGGTGACATGGCTTGGACCCGAATGGACAGCAAGTTGGTGGCTCTGGTGTTACCAAAGGAATGAAAATCAACACGGAATGGAGATACAGAGATCAACCATAGCATGCACCTACTAGTGGTCTTTGAGACTCCAGGACGGGGACTCCCGTGGCAGTTCCACCGTGATGGAGTCGTCGGCTGCATCTCCCTTCTTTAGGAACTGTGTCCAGAAGCGACCTGCCGCCACACCTTAAAATGGACTCTTCACTATGAAGAGCTGAAGCGAACTTGTTCTTGTGATATATTCACAATTTAACATTCAAAATTTTAAAAAACTTTTAGATTTGTCAATGAGGTTGTCATTTCATTCAAGTCATCTTTTGTTTTAACCACTCTTCCACCTGATGGCCCGGTTACTAAGGCGTCGCCTTGTTTTTCAACGTCTACATCGCTTCCATACCCGTCATTCCCACAGTCGGCGCCACTGACACCTTTTGCATCTGATTGGATAAACCATCAAATATATATTAAAAGATATGACAATTATGATAATAGAAAGTTTGGTTGTCCCAAACTGACTATCTCCTCTGGGTGATGGAACAAGCAGCAGCAGCAGCAGCAAGCAGAGAAGGAAGGAAAGAGAGAAAGAAGGAAAGAGAGAAAGAAGGAAAGAAAGAAGGAAAGACAGACAGACAGACAGAAAGACAGGCAGGCAGGCAGGCAGGCCTATAGTCCGTTTCAACATTGCTCTGTCAGTGGAGACAAAGATTATTCGTCTGCTAGCCATCTAGGTAGGCCTACATACGACCGGTGAGGTTTGTTTACTTATCTTCTGTGGGTTTTGTGCAGAAAGTATACGTTAAAACAGTCTAATATGACTATTTTCGATTAGTTTTTAATCTAATTAATATTTTTGCATGTTTTAATGCGGCCGGATCTTTGGCATTACTCCCCGGGCGTGCGAAGTCAGTAGCGTCCACTGACAGAGCAATGTTTAAACGGACTATAGGCTCACGCGCATGCGCACAAGCATCCATTTAGATGAACCAAATATTTTGATTTCACAACGCCTGCTACAAAAAAACAAAGCCAAAACACCCCCATTATTGCAGCAAATCATTTTATTACACATTACACCGTAAATGTATTCACAAACATGATCGGAATGCATCAGAAACGCGTCGACAAACAAGCACTTTTTACATGTATCTAAGCAGAGTAACTTCCCCATAGTCCAGGCCGCTTGGGGCGCAACGTGTCTCGATCCTCATAACAATGAGCTTATGAGCTATCTTTGTGTAACCTATAATCTTTGGCCTTCCGGCGAAAGTCTCTAGCACAGTTTATATCACGCGATGGAATTAATCCGTCCGAAATATACATAAGGAGGTCACACGAGAGGCTTGTGGGATACTACTCTGCTTCCTGACATACGCAGTTAAAGTAGTTCTTAGACTTTCGCACAAAACTCATAAATTACGCTTGTTGAGGCAAAAAACAAGCGTTCATTCAATAAAATAAAATGTTTGTATTGAAATGGAAACACGTTTTGACATCTGAATGATTTCTGTAAAAAAGTGGGGGAAAAAGTATCCGGAGCGATGTATTTTTGGCGCAATGCTGTAATGCGAAAAGTCAAGTCTATTACGCATTCATTGCGAACTGCGCCAGAGTCACTACTGACTCGGGTTCACAGAATGCTCCCACCACACCCCATTGCCGCCCCATATGGTCAAGGGAAACAACTGTGCCCGAACATGAGAAGGGAAGCAACTCTTTACAGTGGTAACCCTTCGAAATCTGGCACATTCCTTGTGGGGGAAAGTAGACCGTGCCATGCCTTGCACCTAGGCTGCCGTTCAGTATCTGCTGTGTCAAGTTTCATTGCTGTAGGTTGTGTGGCATTGGAGTTTTTAGTGGAACACACACACACACACACACACACACACACACACACACACACACACACACACACACACACACACACACACACACACAATTTTATAGATGTAGAGAAGAAAAATAAAAACAAGTTAATGTTAAACAACAGTTTAATGGAGTATTGCTACTTTGAAGTTACATCACATTATGGCAACATGAAATAAAATGTATTTTGTTACAGCCTTTGAACAAGAGCACAGCACTACTCAAAACTTTGCATGCAGAGAAATCAACATAATAGAAAGCACAAATAAATGTTTCCTTCACTAATTTGGAGGCAACCCACAACTATGAAGCCCACTTTAACAGTATTAAAAACTACACATTTCCCCTCAACATTAACAGGAGACCCAGTGAAAGTACATGTCATGTGTGTTGCCATAGTGATAACAAATGATGGCAAATTTACAGTACTGGTATTATCAATTTCGGGAGTTGAGGGATGTGGTCATACTGTCCCAATGGGGAAAAGCATATCATTTCCAAGAACTCCCCAAAAATTTCAAAGAAAGATCAATGCATGCACATCATGGAATAAAGAAATAATGGTCACCCACAGTTTAAAACAAGTCCAAATAATGCTGATGATTCATCTATGTAAAGTATTGTTGGTTTCTGAACTTTCACAATTTGGCTGTCTACAGGTGTCTGAGATCATCCTTGCTTTCCACACTGAATGTCCTCCCTCTCTTCTATAGGTCAAATGACACACACACAATG
>JAWQFJ010027170.1:10000-33404 GCA_034096865.1 Theodoxus fluviatilis
GGTCATTCTGAGGGGTTCAGTGTGAGGGGGGTCAGTGTGAGGGGGTCAGTGTGAGGGGGCCAGTGTGAGGGGGTCAGTGTGAGGGGGCCAATGAAGGGGTAGGGGGGGGTGCATCCATAGACTTGGCACTGCACGGGGGCCAATGAAGGGGTAGGGGGGGGGTGCATCCATAGACTTGGCACTGCAAGGCGAGGCCTACAGGTTCATGGTGCCATTGACCCTGGAGAGAGCAGACTCCACAGAGCGGCGCATGACGTGTTCCACTGTCTTGTTCATACTTCCTCCCCTCACTGCCGCCACAACTGGCCTCACAGTGGCGTCCAGGACTTCTGCAAAGAGAGAACAGAAAGCCTGTCGCTCCAGAGCGTCTTGCATCTTCATACAGAATGTCTTGATATATCATTCAGTGGAGCAGCAATCAATGGCCACCAAAAAAGTACCTGTATTCTTTCATCATTGAGGTACACATCCTACTTGTCATAAAATATTATCTTCTTTTCTTACCTAAGAAGAGTTCAATTTACTTAAACACACACACACACACACACACACACATGCACACACACACACACACACACACACACACACACACACACACATGCACATACTCTTGCAGAGGTGTTTGAGTTAATTCTGAACACAATCACAGAGAATAGTTTAACTGAGCTAACATTTTCCAATGTGCTTTAAACTTTGAATAGTTCTCTACCAGTGCAATATATATCTCTCCTCACAAACAGGCAGTTTTGCAGAACAAAATGATTGGTTTGTGATGAGAAAAAAGTGTTACTTATGCCATCACACATGGTGAGAATGAAAATGTTCCCAGTAATTATAAGAAGCATATTTTCTTGCATTCACCCTCACCATGGCATAATGATTAGAACTGATTGCATAATCAGACTGAGGGGAAAAGTTCATGGCCTCCACCCCTAGCCACTAGTATGGGCATGCAGAAACCCTTCCTCCATAGAGTGAATGAAAACAATCGGCTTCAAAACCAATCAAAATAAAGAGAAAATACGACAACCGTTATCCCCCATCACACGAGCCGCGACTAGTGGGCTTGGCCCAGGCCTGACTACGCTGCTTGTGCCGCATCAAACTCAGTAAGGGTTAGGAGATTAACCAAAAGCATTTCTGTAACCTTGGTGCAATCTTCAACCTATGTCGTGGCTTCTATCTTGCAAGTTTTTCATCTGTGCATGAGGCACAACACCAGTCAGCCACTTGAACTTTGCACATAGTTGCTTTCTGACTTTGTCAACAATTTCATTCAAATGTGTTTTACAACAGAATAGGTTACTCAGAGATCACCACTGGTGCGTTATGGTGAGCAAGTGTTTTCAAACCTGTGTTTCTACCAACACTTCCAGTATAACCCAATAATTAACTGTGATGAGAATAGTTCATATTTCCTCAAACCCGTGTGTCCATCCCCATGACATCTTCAAACTCTAGAAGCATTTACACATTGTTTCTCATAGTTGTCAGCAAATCAGGTGAGGAAAAACATTCCATCATGTTACAAGACTGTCAGTAATGCCCTCAACAGCCCAAACATTTTCAGTCTGAAAGTGAAACTGCTTTGAACAAGTCATCACACTGCTGATTCTTGATGATCCCAGAGTGGAGATCAGTGGAAACTTGCAGTATTGGTCAGAGTCAGCGCTCACTTGCCAGGCCTCCTTGCTGCTGAGAGGGAGTTGGTTTCTGTATGGAAGGCAGTATGTCTCATCCCTGGAAGACAGTCACCACTGACACACTCCTTCAGCACAGTTTTGCGAGTTCACCATACGCTACTCCATCCAAACATCTCACTACCAAACAAACAAGGCAGCCTCCATCACACTGCACAGATGCTCATCATGGCTGCATGCATCATGTGATGAGTGTACCACTTTCAGTGGTGTATCTGGAAACAGTGAGCCACGAACCCTAGACTGCAGCCAACAGGACTCACATGCGGCTGACGTAACTATCAATACAGTTTCTTACTGTCCTCTGTGGGTAGTGAAGCAAAAAACAAAAAAAGTGATATATGATCTGCTTGTTCCAGCAGTCTGCCTCCACATCAAAAGAGGGGCACCTCTGCATATTTCACACAATACAGAACATACATACTATCATGGACAGCAGGACAGCATGGATTTTACAGTAATCAGGGAGATGACTTCCACATTTTTCTGCAGTGCAGCAACGATTGATAGAGGATTTCTGGACGGCACGATAGGTTGCTGGGAAGAAGTTATGACAATTGTGGTTATTTGATAAGGGAAGAAATTAGAATGTTAACGCACTCAGATCAAGAAAATTAGTCATAGTTTGAGCCTTGAAACAAAATTTTTACAGAAGTTAATGAGCATACTTATGTTTTAAATAAACAACCTCATCGCTCTTTGTTTTTTTCAAAAGCGGGTTTACCTCTGTTCATGTGACATCTCTACATGTCTTGCAGTAACTTGATGTGACATCTCTACATGTCTTGCAGTAACTTGATGTGACATCTCTACATGTGACCATGCAGGAGAAACCAGGGATAAAGTCAGAAAAATGACAAAATGAATTGTTTTAACCACAATTTTCTTTATTCATTCATGCATATTCCAGAAAAAAGCATGTTTGTAGATGAAAACTTCAATATTCTTGAGATGTAAAGCTCAGAAACATGTATATGCGACTTATTGTGCTAATTACTTTGCTCAGCATTTTCTCCACATACACAAAATTCCTACCTAGGCCTTATTTCTCATGCACAATCACATATGTATAGTAAGTGCCCAAGTGTTTTAAATACAAATTCCAGAGCAATTCTCACATTTATAGCATATAAGATTAATATTCCACTTTAACTTCAAGTTATGGAAATAAATATATGACATGGCTACCTGGCAACTTTGCTGTTTTTTTCCCTCAAAAACGATTCCTGCCACTTTAGCCTCCTTCACACTTGGACACACATTCATGCAAGATGTGTGTAAAAATTCTTGTCATGAACTGAAGAGTGCCATTACACTACACCAAGGACCAACAGTGACATGTAAAGAGAGCAACTCTTGCGTGACAACCAGTGAGTGTAAAACTCATTGAAAATAAACCAGTCACCATCTCCTACAACTGTGCAAGTCTAATCAAGATCAAATGTGTCCATTTCTACAGGCACTACAGTGACAACTCACAATTCAGAAAAAAGAAACAGAATAATTACAAGCCAAAAAAACTTTTATTCAAAGTTTCATCCCACAGATACAGACATACATACACACACCACGTCCCGTCCAAAGACTATAACACTAAAGTTAACCCATAAAAACTGAAAACCAGTATTCCCTCTGTATACATGGGCACTCCTGACAGCACATATAAAATCAGTAAACTGTGGTTTCAATGTCTGACTTTTAAGTAAACTGCGATGCGATATGTGCAATCATTTAAAACTTCCTTTCCTTCGTCTTCTTCTTCATATCACAGTTCATGCAAATTTTCCTGTTTCCTTTTTATCTAACCACCTGTCATCATGTGACACATACAATATCATTGAAGATATGAATGATATGCAGTAATATCAACCACCAAAACAACCCATTAGCACTTGTGTGTCTCTACATACAGTGCATCCATGCTACAGCAAGATAAAGTGTGTGGTTTTTACAATGATATGCGGATTAGGATATTACATGGAAGCATGGATAACAAGCCAAAGAACCCATCTGCAGGGGGACACTGTGTCTACAGGGTTCATCAGCGTCATCACTATCTCTGGGAGTAACACTCCTTCACCAGGGGTGAGTCTAGGCATGCTTGCATGTTTGCAAATCAACAAACAAAATACATCAGGAACCACTGACTTTTCTCCCCATATGTGACTTTTCCAGTTTTGTCTTAAATCTAGCTTTTTGTGAAGACAACAATTTAGCGATACTTTGAATAAAAACCCTTTGAGAATCTTTAGAGCATTACTAATACTATTAAAGTGAATCCATTCACTTTTCAAATAGGAGTCTCTCAAGAGTTGTGTGTTATGAGCAAAATAAATCAGAAAAATATTGCAAAATGCAGATCCGTACATTACATTTTCATGTACAAAAAATCTTGTTCTTCCCGTGAATGTCACTTTCCCGATGTCAGATTTCTTCACACACACTCAGATCTCTTTCAGCTGTATTTCTCCCACAAGAGAATGCATATCATCAAACAGAATCTTAATTACAGGTGCAATTACATTGCAAAAGGCAGAGCAATATCATGTTTATATTCTTACATGGAGGCCATGCCCAAGTAAAGGTAACACAAACATTCCCATGTATAAAAGTGCAGTATGTTCATATGGCAAATTCATGTTCATATAGGCCAACTTTCAGTGTTCAGGCCAAACCCTCATGACAAATTAATTCATCTTAGAAATGAATTAAGATCAGTACTAGGCTGAACTGACTTGCACCCAGCCTGCCTCTCTTGCCTGAACAGCAAAGTGAACATGATAATCTTCCCTCAATAGGATGTCTGCTCTCTATGAACAATTTTTAACAGTACCTCCTAATGCTTCAGCAACAAAATCACACTGCAATTCAGTTTCCTTAAATTTTTCATGCAGTTTTGTCATAACAGCAAATGTTTCGATACCCCCCAAAAATGTCCTCGTAGATAATCAAATAAAAAACCTCCATATGTTGACTATCTCTTGTCATAGGTCACATTATCTGGTGGTTACTTTCTAAACATCCTTTTTGGGCCAATCAGTTCCTTCTGAGGCAAAGCATCTTGGGTGAAACAGGATGATGATGATGTGACATGCAATTCCAAGGCATTTAAGTACTGCACAATGGCTTGTTCATGATGTGAGATGGGCAATCCAGATGCAGGCAAATGAAATCTTGTTAAAGCTCAGAACAAACCCATCCTGCTTCAACAAAGAATAAAAGGTAGTAAAAAAATAAAACTGGAGCTATCATAAAATATAGTCGACAATAATCTCACTGGTTGACAGATACAAAAATACAAGACAGTCTTTTTAAAACCTTATTCAACAAGAAGGGCAAAGCCCATACGACTCACATGCTTGACCTTGACCTTTATATGACCTTGACCTTCAGGTGACCTTCAAGGTCAAGGTCAAACAACTAAACCTACCAATGACATCATACACAAAGAAATGCTTTACACATTTTTCCTACCAAAATACATGTGACCTTGACCCAAGGTCAAGGTCATCCAAGGTCATGCAACACAAAGCTGTTAATTCAAGACATAGGAAGCACAATGGTGCTTATTGGCACTTTCTACCATGAGATATAGTCACTTTTAGTGGTTCACTACCCCATTTTGGTCACATTTCATAAGGGTCAAAGTGACCTTGACCTTGATGATATGTGACCAAATGTGTATCATGATGAAAGTATAACATGTGCCCCACATAATTATTAAGTTTGAAACAGTTATCTTCCATAGTTCAGGGTCAAGGTCACTTCAAAATATGTATACAATCCAACTTTGAAGAGCTCCTGTGACCTTGACCTTGAAGCAAGGTCAACCAAACTGGTATCAAAAGATAGGGCTTGCTTTGACCTATATACCACTTGTAGCTAAGGTCGCCATTCTCAATAACATGGGAGAAAATTGGGAAAATGTGAAAAATGACTGTTTTTGAGACCACATTTATGGCTCCTGTGACCTTGACCTTGAAGCAAGGTCAAGTCACTATGTATGTTTTTTGAGGCCTTGTCATCATACACCATCATGCCACATTTGGTGTTGATAGACTTAATAGTCTCCGAGAAAAATCCAACGTTTAAGTTTTTTACAGACGGACGGACGGACGCCCGCCCGGACGGACGGACGACACGGCTCAGTACATAGACTCACTTTTGCTTCGCATGTGAGTCAATAAAACCTTGCCATCATGACCCAGTTCTGTTGATTTGTGCAATGTCACAGTTTGGAAGGAACATATTACTACAGTTAGCATTGCAGTCTCAAGAAAGTTTACCCCCAAACTGAGACAAAACTGGAAAATGACCATCCAGTCACACTATGCATGACAGTCTGCATGGAGAGATGAAGACTCTAACATAGACAGGAAAGCAAGTGTAGGAATGCTCCTATCCATGCAATCATAGATTACAGAGCATATAACATTGCATTCATGAAAAGGTATAAACCCCTCATGTGATAGAAAAGAAAATATGTCAGAGATGACTGTAGCTGTCTTGTAGTATATCTCCTCACTGGAGATTACCCATGTGAGGTCAATAGTACAGATTGCTTCCACAGAATATCAAGACCAATGGACTTCAGAGCATGGGAAAAATTCAACATTGCTGTTTTCATGACAACTGTATTTACAGACAAATACACTGGCTCCCACCAACATCTTCTTGACCTACCATTCAAATGACTCCTATTAATGCACAACTCAAAGCAATAAATAGATTACACAAAGAAAAGTGGGAGCTTTTTTTTCCTGAACCCTACCATTAATCCCAAAAGAAACACATGGGAAATGCTGCCACGTCTTGTCCAACCAAGAGAAGAATGGAGAACCCTGACAATGTTAGCTGTGAGTTTTCTCATGCATGGGTAAATGAGGTCACGGCTTTGAGAGACCGGCTTTATCAAGCTCAAGGCAAAGACAACTAGAGTAATCAATCTCCCGGAGTCCCACCACCTCCACAACGGAAGAGCAGAGAAGCCAGTGGGAGTGAGGGAGTTACAACATACGTTTTGCCAAGGAAGGCACTGCATCCCCAACATCTGGCCTGGCTGCAGCCTCCAGGGGCCTGGGCACCACATCTCCCCTCAAGGCTTCCGACAGTTCTGTAACACCAGAGTTGGCAGTCACATCCCTGTCGCATCACCGCCATTGCCATCCACAACCAGGCATGAATTCTAGTCTAACTCAAACATTCCCACAACCAGGCATGAATTCCAGTCTAAATCAAATATTTCCACATCTAGGCATGCTCTAACTCAAACATTTCCATATCTAAGCATGATTTCCAGTCTAACTCAAACATTCCCACGACTAGGCATGCTCTAACTCAAACATTCCCATATCTAAGCATGAATTCCAGTCTAAATCAAACATTCCCACGACTAGGCATGCTCTAACTCAAACATTCCCACATCTAGGCATGAATTCCAGTCTAAATCAAACATTCCCACGACTAGGCATGCTCTAACTCAAACATTTCCACATCTAGGCATGAATTCCAGTCTAACTCAAACATTTCCACATCTAGGCATGAATTCCAGTCTAACTCAAACATTCCCACGACTAGGCATGCTCTAACTCAAACATTTCCACATCTAGGCATGAATTCCAGTCTAACTCAAACATTCCCACGACTAGGCATGAATTCCAGTCTAACTCAAACATTTCCACATCTAGGCATGAATTCCAGTCTAACTCAAGCATTCCCACGACTAGGCATGCTCTAACTCAAACATTTCCACATCTAGGCATGAATTCCAGTCTAACTCAAACATTCCAATACTAGGCATGCTCTAACTCACACATTTCCACATCTAGGCATGAATTCCAGTCTAACTCACACATTTCCACATCTAGACATGAATTCCAGTCTAAATCAAACATTCCCACGACTAGGAATGCTCTAACTCAAACATTTCCACATCTAGGCATGAATTCCAGTCTAAATCAAACATTCCCACGACTAGGCATGCTCTAACTCAAACATTTCCACATCTAGGCATGAATTCCAAAGTAAAAGATTCCAGGGTTATATTAATCAGGTTTAAATGCTTTTGACATATATTTCATACTCATTTCTGTAGCAAAGAATTTAAAAGAAGATTAATGAGGCAGTTATACAGGTTTTGAAGAAGAATATATCAAGTTTTTTTTAAGTAAAAAAAAAATTAGCTTAACAAATTGACAGAAGAGAGGCACTGAAAGGGCTCTGAAGTAAAGGTGATTAAAATGTTCTTTTGAAATGGCAGTAAGACAAGAATTAAACAAGCACACTGCTACTAGTTTTCACAGCTGCTTCATTTACAATCCACACAATGGTCACAAGGGGAACGCAGTCAAGAAGTCAATGGGAATGGGATGCAGGCAAGAAATGACTGGGAATCAGATGCAGTCAAGATGTGAGTGGGAATGGGATGCAGGCAAGATGTGATTGGGAATGGGGTGCAGGCAAGATGTGATTGGGAATGGGATGCAGGCAAGATGTGATTGGGAATGGGATGCAGGCAAGATGTGATTGGGAATGAGATGCAGGCAAGATGTGATTGGGAATGGGGTGCAGGCAAGATGTGATTGGGAATGGGGTGCAGGCAAGATGTGATTGGGAATGGGGTGCAGGCAAGATGTGATTGGGAATGGGGTGCAGGCAAGATGTGATTGGGAATGGGGTGCAGGCAAGATGTGATTGGGAATGGGGTGCAGGCAAGATGTGATTGGGAATGGGATGCAGGCAAGATGTGATTGGGAATGTAATGCAGGCAAGATGTGATTGGGAATGAGATGCAGGCAAGATGTGATTGGGAATGAGATGCAGGCAAGATGTGATTGGGAATGTAATGCAGGCAAGATGTGATTGGGAATGAGATGCAGGCAAGATGTGATTGGGAATGGGATGCAGGCAAGATGTGATTGGGAATGTAATGCAGGCAAGATGTGATTGGGAATGGGATGCAGGCAAGATGTGATTGGGAATGGGATGCAGGCAAGATGTGATTGGGAATGTAATGCAGGCAAGATGTGATTGGGAATGAGATGCAGGCAAGATGTGATTGGGAATGGAATGCAGGCAAGATGTGATTGGGAATGGAATGCAGGCAAGAAGGGAGTGGGAATGGGATGCAGGCAAGATGTGATTGGGAATGTAATGCAGGCAAGATGTGATTGGGAATGGGATGCAGGCAAGATGTGATTGGGAATGGAATGCAGGCAAGATGTGATTGGGAATGGGATGCAGGCAAGATGTGATTGGGAATGAGATGCAGGCAAGATGTGATTGGGAATGGGGTGCAGGCAAGATGTGATTGGGAATGGGATGCAGGCAAGATGTGATTGGGAATGTAATGCAGGCAAGATGTGATTGGGAATGGGGTGCAGGCAAGATGTGATTGGGAATGAGATGCAGGCAAGATGTGATTGGGAATGAAATGCAGGCAAGATGTGATTGGGAATGTAATGCAGTCAAGATGTGATTGGGAATGAAATGCAGTCAAGATGTGATTGGGAATGGAATGCAGGCAAGATGTGATTGGGAATGGGATGCAGGCAAGATGTGATTGGGAATGAGGTGCAGTCAAGATGTGATTGGGAATGGGATGCAGTTGAGATGTGATTGGGAATGGGATGCAGGCAAGATGTGATTGGGAATGGGATGCAGGCAAGATGTGATTGGGAATGGAATGTAGGCAAGAGGGGAGTGGGAATGGGATGCAGGCAAGATGTGATTGGGAATGGGATGCAGGCAAGATGTGATTGGGAATGAGGTGCAGGCAAGATGTGATTGGGAATGGGGTGCAGGCAAGATGTGATTGGGAATGGGATGCAGGCAAGATGTGATTGGGAATGGGATGCAGGCAAGATGTGATTGGGAATGGGATGCACTTGAGATGTGATTGGGAATGTAATGCAGGCAAGATGTGATTGGGAATGGGGTGCAGGCAAGATGTGATTGGGAATGGGATGCAGGCAAGATGTGATTGGGAATGGGGTGCAGGCAAGATGTGATTGGGAATGGGATGCAGGCAAGATGTGATTGGGAATGGGATGCAGGCAAGATGTGATTGGGAATGGGATGCAGGCAAGATGTGATTGGGAATGGGATGCAGGCAAGATGTGATTGGGAATGGGATGCAGGCAAGATGTGATTGGGAATGGAATGCAGGCAAGAAGTGATTGAGAATGGAATGCAGTCATGAAGTGATTGAGAATGGAATGCAGTCATGAAGTGATTGAGAATGGAATGCAGTCATGAAGTGATTGAGAATGGAATGCACTTGGGGTGTGATTGGGAATGGGATGCAGTTGAGATGTGATTGGGAATGGGATGCAGTTGAGATGTGATTGGGAATGGGATGCAGTTGAGATGTGATTGGGAATGGGATGCAGTTGAGATGTGATTGGGAATGGGGTGCAGTTGAGATGTGATTGGGAATGGGGTGCAGTTGAGATGTGATTGGGAATGGGATGCAGTTGAGATGTGATTGGGAATGTAATGCAGGCAAGATGTGATTGGGAATGTAATGCAGGCAAGATGTGATTGGGAATGGGATGCAGTTGAGATGTGATTGGGAATGAAATGCAGGCAAGATGTGATTGGGAATGGGATGCAGTTGAGATGTGATTGGGAATGGGATGCAGTTGAGATGTGATTGGGAATGAAATGCAGGCAAGATGTGATTGGGAATGGGGTGCAGTCATGAAGTGATTGGGAATGGGATGCAGTCATGAAGTGATTGGGAATGGGGTGCAGTCATGAAGTGATTGAGAATGGGATGCAGTCATGAAGTGATTGAGAATGGGATGCAGGCAAGATGTGATTGGGAATAGAATGCAGGCAAGATGTGATTGGGAATGGGATGCAGTCATGAAGTGATTGAGAATGGGATGCAGTCATGAAGTGATTGAGAATGGAATGCAGTCAAGAAGTGATTGGGAATGAGATGCAGGCAAGATGTGATTGGGAATGGAATGCAGTCAAGATGTGATTGGGAATGAAATGCAGTCAAGAAGGGAGTGGGAATGGAATGCAGGCAAGAAGGGAGTGGGAATGGAATGCAGGCAAGATGTGATTGGGAGTGGGGTGCAGTCATGAAGTGATTGAGAATGGGATGCAGTCATGAAGTGATTGAGAATGGGATGCAGTCATGAAGTGATTGGGAATGGGATGCAGGCAAGATGTGATTGGGAATGGAATGCAGTCAAGATGTGATTGGGAATGAAATGCAGTCAAGAAGGGAGTGGGAATGGAATGCAGGCAAGAAGGGATTGGGAATGAGATGCAGGCAAGATGTGATTGGGAATGGAATGCAGGCAAGAAGGGAGTGGAAATGGAATGCAGTCAAGAAGGGAGTGGGAATGGAATGCAGTCAAGATGTGATTGGGAATGGAATGCAGGCAAGATGTGATTGGGAATGGAATGCAGGCAAGATGTGATTGGGAATGGAATGCAGACAAGAAGGGATTGGGAATGGGGTGCAGTCAAGAAGGGATTGGGAATGGAATGCAGTCAAGAAGGGAGTGGGAATGGAATGCAGTCAAGAAGGGAGTGGGAATGGAATGCAGGCAAGAAGGGAGTGGGAATGAAATGCAGGCAAGAAGAGAGAGTGGAATGCAGCTGAGAGGACTGCCCACCTTCCACAGTGGAGTGGTAGGCAAAGTGCAGGTACAGCAGGAACAGCAAGTGCAGCAGGGTGAGGACCGCGATCACGATGATTCGCTCCGTCTTGCCACTGGCCCTGGACAAGATGATGCAGCCCTGCACCAAGACAGGGACACACGTTCGCCGTCAGCTTTCAAAAGTGCTTTTTGCACCATACATCATGCAGCTAAGAAAGAGCTACATACCCACCCAAGAATAGTGGGAAGGAACTATTAATCCCTTTATACAACTTATACTATAGCTGACAAATTCAATTATTACAAATAGTACACTAGTTTCCAATGCAAATACACTTACAGGTAATTATTTCAAATCTTCATGAACAAATACTGACACACTTTTATTAGACTAGGTAGACGCATTGGGAAAAGTCTTGCTCCAAACATTGAAGAAGTACAAAAGGTCTCTGGATAACATCTTCAGCTGCACAGTAAGTGCCTTGAGGAAAATCACTCACCATTTTGATGGCAGACACCCCCCCCAGCAGTGTCCAGAGGAAGTAGAAGAGGGCGTGGTCATGTGCTGTGTGGAGGACTGTGCCCAGGAACAGCACGATGCAGTGGCTGAACAGACCATAACCCTGCAACACAACAACACAAGGCACTGGTACAAGGCTACTGGATTAACAGCACACGGCCCTGCAATACAAGGCACTGGTACAAGGCTACTGGATTAACAGCACACAGACCTGCAACACAACAACACAAGGCACTGGTACAAGGCTACTGGATTAACAGCACACAGACCTGCAACACAACAACACAAGGCACTGGTACAAGGCTACTGGATTAACAGCACACAGACCTGCACACAACACAAGGCACTGGTACAAGGCTACTGGATTAACAGAACACAGCCCTGCAACACAACAACACAAGGCACTGGTACAAGGCTACTGGATTAACAGAACACAGACCTGCAACACAACAATACAAGGCACTGGTACAAGGCTACTGGATTAACAGAACACAGACCTGCAACACAACAACACAAGGCACTGGTACAAGGCTACTGGATTAACAGCACACAGCCCTGCAATACAAGGCACTGGTACAAGGCTACTGGATTAACAGAACACAGACCTGCAACACAACAATACAAGGCACTGGTACAAGGCTACTGGATTAACAGCACACAGCCCTGCAACACAACAACACAAGGCACTGGTACAAGGCTACTGGATTAACAGCACACAGACCTGCAACACAACAACACAAGGCACTGGTACAAGGCTACTGGATTAACAACGCACAGCCCTGCAATACAAGGCACTGGTACAAGGCTACTGGATTAACAGAACACAGACCTGCAACACAACAATACAAGGCACTGGTACAAGGCTACTGGATTAACAGAACACAGCCCTGCAACACAACAACACAAGGCACTGGTACAAGGCTACTGGATTAACAGCACACAGCCCTGCAATACAAGGCACCAGTATGAGGCTATTGGATTAACAGTACATTACTATTACAAGGCATCAGTATGAGGCTTTCAGAATAACAGTACATTACCCATACAAACAAGGCACTGGTATAAAACTATTGAATTAAACAGAACATAGCACTGCAACAAACAGCACAGTTCTGCTGGAGTTGAATAACAGTATGCAACCCTGCAACAAACAGCACAATTTCATGGTGTGTTGGGACTGACAGAGCAACGCAAGGCATCTGTACTGTTAGACTGACATTGCATAGCCCTGCAGTAGCATTGAATAGTATACTTAGTATAGTGGTGTTAGATTAAACTTGCATAGCCCTGCTCATTATGGGCGAGTTCTGTGCTATTAGATCAACAAAGCATTACCTTTGATGAACACACACCACCTGTCCAGTATGTCAAATGATCATCCACTCTCCACTTTCTTTCAGAAATCACAAGAAACTAAAAAAAACACCAACATCCCCATGAATGTGTAAATATGCAGTTTGATACAGCAACTTCTCACACATGTTTGGGTTTCAAATTGCTTTACACTTTCTTTCTGATCACTGGATTGCTTGGTCAGTCCCTCACTAGAACCTGAGGACAAACACAGTGATGAACAGACAAGATGCACTCAGTCAGGTTCCAGCACCGTCGACTCCCTGAGGAGTACTCTCACTGGATGCTGGCTCATGGCCACAGACAAGGGTAAAATGCACTACAGTGTACCACTGCTGCCCTCACAGGTGGTCGGATGTACTCCTGGGTGGGGAGAAGCAATGTGAGTAAAGCATCTTGCTCAGGGATGCAGCTCTGGGAGCCACGTACCTTCCAACGCCTCTACTGCTGGCTGCAAGCAACAGTGAGTGGGGGATCTTACCACTGGCATAGAGCCATTGATATGAGGGAAGGACTGGATGTTGGAAACAGGGTACAAGCCCCCATTCCAACACAGGGCAAATAACTAGATCCCTACTTTCAAACAGCTACCCTACAAACATTCCCCTACACTGCAGTTTCTCTCCAAGAACAGCAATGACAGCACACCATTTCCAGACATAGGGGAAGTAACTCCTATTACTTACCATCATTGATAGAATCTGCAGATAGGCCAGACGGACGTTGCAGACATAGGACAGGAACCAGACGAAGGAGGCAGCGCCGAACCAGTAAGTGAAACACACCACAAAGGCCGTGCCCATCAGCGTGCCCTCCTCCTGCAAATGTGCCACACAGTCCTTCAGGTGTACTTGCCCCAGTAACCAAACTTCAATAAGTTATCAAACTGTAATTGGAACACTGCCATCTGATGAGCAAAACAAAGGGTACATTTAATACATTTTTTCTAACAGTCCCTCTGTCTGGGATAGGGGAAGGTCTGGTTATCTGTGGGTGCTGCTATATTCGATCTGTGCAGCCCAGCATGCACAAGATGCTATGATGGGGTTGTCGGAATTTCTGGCTAAAAATCAGACATCATAACTATCCTTGGCTGAGCCTCAGCACGCAACAGATTGCATGTACAGCTCATCATCATCCTCATCATCATCATCATCATCATCATCATCATCATCATCATCATCATCATCATCATCATCATCATCACTACAAATGGATGACAGAGGCTTGCCTCCAGAAGTCAGCATTTCCTCAGGCAAAATGAACCAAGAGATAAATGTGTGTCCTAGAACAACTCCGCAAGCCAGCCATTCTGTGTATTTTTCACCCATTCTTCAAGATGTCAGTCACACAGCAGCCTGGGTCTAACTATGACACATCACAAAAGCTTGCCAGCTCAGTGGAGGCATATGGATGGTTGCAATGGCGACACAGGAAGAGGGACAGTAAAAATGTTGGGCCGTCTGGGAGATAGACTTGGGCAACTGTACCAAGGCAGCTAGCAATCACACATAACACTCCTGTCCCCACTACAAGCAGCACTTACCACTCTATGGTCTGATGACTTCATTTGGAAGAGCAGGAGCGCAATGAGAGTGAAGATGACCATCAGTGGCCCATACAGCTCCCTGGGAACTCTCTGAAAATGGGAGACATGGTCTGCCTGATTGTCTGAGTTTCAAAACGCTTCCACATTGGGTCATATGTATGGGCATACATGTAACATCCCATGCCATTAGTGGACAGTTCTTCTGACATGTTTCAAAATTGATAAACCTGAAAAAATTGCAATCATGATCATTCATTAATGTTTAGCAGAAAGTCTTTAAATATTGATAAACTTGAAAAATGTGCAAGATCATTCATCATGTTGAGCATAAAGTCTTTCAAAATTGATAAACCTGAAAAAATTGCAAGATCATTCATTACGTTGAGTATAAGGTCTATGCATCTGCATGAGTATGTCTTGAGATGTGAGGGCTCATGAGAATTTACCCATGTCAGTGCTTCAGTGCAAAGTGTACACAAACACTCAGTTGCAGATGTCACAGACGTAGAAAAGCTCCTTATTAACCATCAATAAAAAACAGCTACTGAGGCAGTAACTTGTGTCATGCACCATGATATTAATCATCTGGCAGCAAGCTCCATGTACATTTCAGTTATGTATCCAAGCATCCCAGCAGTCAAAGGTTCCAGATGATCAGAAGACCAGCAAGGAGTTCCTGCCATATCTTACATGCAAACTCTTCCATAGATCAGAACAGCAAGGGAAGTAGCAGCAATGTATCCAATTCCATGTTCAAGAGTTTGCTTTCATCAACAACGCCTCAACTCCCTGGCAGTGAGCCTGACAATGACTGACACGGGGCAAGGTTTCAGTGTCAAAGACAGCAGGAACTGACCTGTCTGAGGCTTGTGGGCTTCTGGGGTATCAGAGAATATATCAACCTGTTAAAAGCAAAAAATTATCAGCATTACATCAAGATTTGTGGGGAAAACCTGACATAGTGAATTCAGATAACGGTCTAAAGAGACAATACATACATACAGACAATTAGACGGATGGACGGATCGATGGATGGACAGACAGACAAATAGACAGATGGAGACAAACACATACATGATACACACACACACACACACACACACACACACACACACACACACACACACACACACACTTATACATACAATCATTCAGCAAAAGACAGAGATGTATCCAACAATTTATTGCCCGTCTGGGTATCATTTTCTGCTTGCAAAGAAAAAAAAAGATACACAGAACCATCTCAATTCCATTCCCTATTTTGCATTGCATATGACGCATATCCTAAACATCCCACTGATTCTAATGCTTTGAGTACTGTGCAAAAAATGAGATGCCTTCTGTGCACTGTGTACATTTTATGTCAAAGGAATTTGAACCTTTAGGGAGCCACAAATTTTATTATGTGTTTTCAAATTCGACATCATGTTTACTTTTTAAAAAATCATCATTTACTACCTATTCAAGCTTTGAAGTAGATTTTTGGAGGGTGAGTGGAAAAATGGATGGCCTACATGGTGCAATTAATGAAAATGCCATAGAATGTTTTTTTTCAGCTGATAAAAAATCGTGGAACACAGACAACAACAAAAAACAAACAAATTCACTGTGTTTTCCTACACTGCTCTATTTATTCAAGAATACAACAGCTTTTGATGAAAATGCAAAAGTGCATAGAGTCTCCAAGTAATGGAGATACATCTGAAAATGTTTTAGGGTAAAACAAAACAAAAACATCCTACAATTACTTACGCTAGGGAAGTCAGCCGAGTCATTTTCATCTGAATCAAGCTTCCGCTCCTCTCGATCTACAGACCACAACACATCGGTCGAAGCACGTGCTTGCCCTCTATCCCTCCATCTCCCATCACATCAACGTCAGTAAAGCCTTCGAATTCATATTCTGAGAGTCAGAATCGAAAAATAACTCCACAGGTGCTTCAACTTCTTCGTCAGTCGCCATACTGGCAAAGAAAAAAGTCCCGTTCACAAACGACGAAGACGCAACTTCGTGGAAAAATTCGCAGAAAATTCGCGGCAGGTTCTCTCGATCGCCAAAATGGTGGATCTCGTTGCCACGTGATCACTGCACGAGACTGGGATATTTTTAGAACAGCATGACTCGAAGGCCGCGTTAGGCAAGTAAACAGAGCACGTCACTATCGCTCGGCGCACTGATGCGCCGGCGGACGTCTGGGGAATGTACGCTGTGGCGCATCAATGCGCCGGCGGGGTCCTAATGGTTAATGGTAAATGAGTGCCATCTGGGAGTATTCTTCACACAAGACAAACCTTTTCTGGAGTTCCTGAGGCTCCACATTGAAGTAGGGGCGCAGGATGTCGATGTTGCCATAGAGAGACCAGGCCTGCTCCACGCGCTGTTTCCCCGACTGCCACATCTGGCATGGAAACAGATGCAAGGAGTAATCAACAAACAAACAAAACACAAGCTGTCAGTCATGTGGGCATCAAAATAGCATGAATGAATGAATGGATGAATAAATCAACAGAACTAAACTTCTTAGTAGCCTTGGTTGGCTTTGTAAGGCCATTAACAACAAAAATGACTAGAGCTGGTAGGAGTAAGACAAGCTAGGTCTCAATTTCCTCAACTGTTCAACTCTTATGGATTGCATTGGGAGACGCAGTGGGGCTATCTGCAACCCACAGGAGGTTCAGTAGAGGAAATGGAAACCCACCATCTTGGTGACGTTGTCCCGCATGGTATGCTGGAACTCCTCAAACTTGGAAGCTGGCCGTCTGCTGGCACCAGGATCTGAATCCAAAGGGGAAACCACAAAACCTTTAGACTGTAAGAAATTGGCCAATTCAGAAACCATTCTCTGTGTGTGTATAGTTGATTTAGTCATTATGAATTGTGGATTAAAGGAAGGAGTGACTGAGCAAGTGATGATCATGTTTTGGAGATGGAAACAACATTCAGTCCTGACATCTCTCTCTAGTCAACAAACATCACTCAGATTATGAAACTATGCAAAAGACTCAACTATGCAAATGGCAATAAAGCTGGACACAAAAACAAAATAAGGTTAATTTAATGTAGAAATATTAAACAAATTGCAAGGAGGAGGAGGAGGAGGAGGAGCGAGGAGGAGCGAGGAGGAGCGAGGAGGAGGAGGAGGAGGAGGAGGAGGAGGAGGAGGAGGAGGAGGAGGAGGAGGAGGAGGAGAGGAAATATTGCTTTTAACATGTACTTCAAACTCTACAACGTGAAAAGGTGGCAGCAAAGTAATGAATGCTGTTGACATAATTCAAACATTATTTTCAGTAAGACACCCTGCAGCAACTGAAAATTATCCCTCTCCACTGCCATCAGCCTAACCACGACTTAAATTAAGCAGTAGTTTTAAGCATGCCAACTAAAACTGGTGATTTAATTCTGATTCAATACTACAAAACTTCACCACAATCAACAGTGCTTCACCAAGTACCTTGACTTCTGCCTGGGCCATAGTCTGCAGAGTCATCGGTTTCCGTGACCTCTAGCTCGTCCATCTGCATGTCTAGCACAGCAGAGGGGTCGGACGATCCCTGGGGTGAGTGATAGGAGAAAACAAAGATGAAAGGTCATTTCGACATTTGTTACAAACAGCCTCTTTCGACTTCAATCAATCAACAACAAGGTTGGCTGAACCGCTCATCAATTGATCAATGAAATCGTTGCACTTTTCATGATTTCCTACATAGGTTTTCGATCTTTTATTTCATTTACAGAGCAACTGCAGTTGAGCTTATACAAGTCCTGCTAAATCATTCCGGTTGCATTCGTTATACGATCAACTTAGTATCCACGAAGACGTGTCGCGATAGCTGCTAGTTCTTGCAACTAAAATGTTGTTGACATTGTTATCATGTACAGGGCTACTCGCCGACATCGGGAGGTTGAGGAGGTCTAGAAACTTTGAAATGAGCATTGATTCATTACCAACCGCGGTTGGTGAAGGCAACGCGAAAAACAAAAAAACGGCTATTCGTGTTCATTTCTTTCGTACCTCCCGAGGATCTTGCCACGGTGATCTCGCAGCCATGTTGACAAAGTTTGCCAGAAAAGTTAATTCACAAAACGAAACAATGCCACGGATACTTTAAAGAGAAAGAGATAATTAATTATGAAATTAATACTATTACTTGCACATATTAATACAATAGCTTTGTCTTCTTCTTTTTTCTTTGTCTTTCTCTTCTTTACGAGCCCTTGCTGGGTTTCATTTCATATTTTCCTGTGGAGTCGTCAGAGTTATGTCCCCTTTAATTTAGATTGGCGCGAATGTTGTTAAGTGCTGTAGTTGAATCACACCCTACGATGAGTTCCTGGGCAAGTACACAACCATGATCCTATTGATGCACAGTGTCTTTTGGATTTGATTCTTTATTGTCACCTGCTGATTAAGTATTAACCTCCTAACGTTTCTTTTTGTTAAATTCGACGAGTATTTATTTCAGACGTTCATTGCAAAATCGCTAATTCAATAAAGTCAGTAGAACTCTAAGAGTCTTTTGAGTAGTCATTTTAATCATAAACTAATTTTGTCCTTGTCACTTTGAGCAAGTGACTACGATATGCCAGGATCGTACTTTTCACAGAAATCTGGAATTCCTGAACCAAACTTATTACCATATTAGCCTTAGGTATGGAATGTAGTACACCCAGTTTGTAGGTATGTGAGAAAAAAAATAAACTTTTACAGATAACAATAAAACTTATATCACTGGAAAGATCTTAAAAAGATCTTTTCATTGATATAAATGTTATTGCTACACGTTGTTTACTTTAAATGTTACGATTTTTTTAATGAATAAAAACGCATCATGATACCAAAGAAGAAATGTTGTGACCAAATTGACCTTGCTCGAGTACAAAAATGGTCATAACTATCTTAATTTTGCAGCTACAAGAAAAAGAAAGATATCTACAGAAAGCTTATTAAAAGATCCTGAATCTTGTATTATGTTTAAAAAGTAAGAATTTTTTAAAAGATTGAATTACAGTGAAACCTGTGAATACAACACCTCCGAATAGCACCACACCTACATATGAGCTAATCAGATGTCACGGCCGTGTCACGTGACCGCACTTAGTTCTGACTGACCATGCAGGTCAAGCAGATTTGAATGTAAAGTTACAAGCTACTGACAAAGTTTTAGCAATCAAACACTTGTGAAATAAATTTGAAGTATTCAGGATCACATGAATACTCGATCGTTATTAGCAATATGAATGATTCTGTTTGATTATAAAATATTCTCGAAAAAGGAGTGAATCAGCCATGATTTTGGACAAAGACGCATGGTTTGAAAATTCAGTGACTCAATGGTAAATCGAAAATCTCTAGTTGTGGACGAGATATGGTCGATACAAACAGCCTACACATATTCAGAAATGATTTATCTTTAACTATAAA
Source organism: Theodoxus fluviatilis (assembly GCA_034096865.1). Classification (NCBI taxonomy): domain Eukaryota; kingdom Metazoa; phylum Mollusca; class Gastropoda; order Cycloneritida; family Neritidae; genus Theodoxus; species Theodoxus fluviatilis. The sequence goes on from JAWQFJ010027170.1 coordinate 30,166, forward strand.
CAATTACGAAGATATTATAAACTCACCTTCGATGCAAATTCGACGACTTTAGAAGACACAAATTTTTGAAAAGCCGCAACTCAGCTCTCACGTAACGCACAGGGATCAACAAAATATCAGCATGCAGGGGAAAATCTGAACTAGGTCACTGACAAGTCTGTTCTTGTCATAGGCCTTTATTTGCAGAACAAAACACGTAGCCACAACAAGACCCGCTGCGCGTGAAGCCAAAATAGGTCACAAGCGAGAGAGAGCGCGCAGCGGCGTTCCCGCACGTCTTTCTCACGTACCTACAGTTTGATCATCCCAATGTCACTGCCAAGTGATCCTGTAAGCAATAACAGTTAAACACAGCTCGTGTTCACATGCATAGAACTCCCATATGATTTGTTAGCAATCTCTGTGTGTCAGTTTTCGTGTCTGTGTTTACTGTGTGTTTGCCTGTCTCCCTGCCTGCGTGCGCGCGTGCAAACATGCGCGTGCGGGTCTGCGTCTGTCTGCCTGCCAGTCAGGCAGCCTGTGTGTCTGTCAACCAGCCTGTGAGTCTGACAGCCAGCCTGTGTGTCTGTCAGCCAACTTGTGTGCCAGCCTGCCTGCCCGCCCGCCGCCTGCCTGTGTGTGCACATGTGTGTGAATGCGCGTGTGTCTGTCCATCCCATCCATCCATCTCCATCCATCCATCCATCCATCCATCCATCCATCCATCCATCCATCCATCCATCCATCCATCCATCCATCCATCCATCCATCCATCCATCCAACTATCCAGCCATCTGTGTGAGTGTGTATGTCTCTCTCTCTCTCTCTCTCTCTCTCTCTCTCTCTCTCTCTCTCTCTCTCTCTCTCTCTCTCTCTCTCTCTCTGAGTTTTGCCCCCTAATATGTACATGTATTCATTACAGCAATACAGTTATGGAAGAAGCAGGCAGCAGTGATGATGACATTATTACGCCATCACCTGAATCCTCCAGGATATTACACTCCTCACAACAACAGGTTGTCAAATCTTTACAGCTCTTGAATTTTTTTCAAATTTTATCAGTTCCAAATGTAAACTAATGTTAAGAAAAGTTTTACAACTTCTTCTTTTAAAAACAGTATCAAGAAAACTGAATGTGAAATGTGTTTTATAACTTTTATATATATATATATATATATATATATGTAAAACTTTTGCATCCAGGCGCCACTCTGCCCACTTAAAAGCGCAGACCCTGTGTCCGTACCACCTTGTCCTACTTCTGCAACTTGAACCCAGCAATGGAGTTTCGCTTATGATAGGGATGTATAAAATAGAAAACTACGTTTCTGACATCTGCACACTTTGCCCAAATGATATTATAAAAGTGTAATTCACCCGTCCCATATTTACATCATGACTCATACTTGGCGCCTGGCTGCAAATTTTTTTCTCTCCAATAAATGTTATGTCTCAATGCTTTGTTCTATTTCACCCTAGAGCTGTGAGATGGGGGTTACAATTAACCCTCTGTGAGATGGGGGTTACAATTAACCCTCTGTGAGATGGGGGTTACAATTAACCCACTGTGAGATGGGGGTTACAATTAACCCTCTGTGAGATGGGGGTTACAATTAACCCTCTGTGAGATTGGGGGTTACAATTAACCCTCTGTGAGATGGGGGTTACAATTAACCCACTGTGAGATGGGGGTTACAATTAACCCTCTGTGAGATGGGGGTTACAATTAACCCTCTGTGAGATGGGGGTTACAATTAAACCTCTGTGAGATGGGGGTTACAATTAACCCTCTGTGAGATGGGGGTTACAATTAACCCTCTGTGAGATGGGGGTTACAATTAACCCACTGTGAGATTGGGGGTTACAATTAACCCACTGTGAGATGGGGGTTACAATTAACCCTCTGTGAGATGGGGGTTACAATTAACCCTCTGTGAGATGGGGGTTACAATTAACCCTCTGTGAGATGGGGGTTACAATTAACCCACTGTGAGATGGGGGTTACAATTAACCCACTGTGAGATGGGGGTTACAATTAACCCACTGTGAGATGGGGGTTACAATTAACCCTCTGTGAGATGGGGGTTACAATTAACCCTCTGTGAGATGGGGGTTACAATTAACCCTCTGGGACTCCTTACTTGATTCATGAAAGACAATTAACTGGGGAAATTGTGACTTTACTTGAGCTTACTCTAACTAGTTTAATTGGTTTCATGATTAATGCCTGGCGTCATATAGCCCACAAAGGCTGATGTGCCATAAAACTCGATTCATTCATTCATTCATTCATTCATTCATTCATTCATTCATTCATTCATTCATTCATTCATTCATTCATTCATTTGTTTTATTTCAAGTTTATTATGACCATTGTTAGCCTCTAATACACAACAAGTGTGCGCTTAAAGTTAAAGATGCAAAGTGAAGGTAAGGAGGAAACTGAACATGAACTTATGTGTGTTAAAATTTCAAACCAAAGTGTTTGAAGGTTAAACTTAAATTTGGAGGACATGTCATTGAAGAAAAAGAAAAAATGCACCTCTAATTGCATCTTTACTTTAGAATATATTTCCTCTAATTGAAAACCTAATAACTTCAGCCATTTTCCCACTGAGTTAATGATGCTGTCCTCTGTCAGGGAAGTGGGAGTGGAGTTGATGTGCCTGGCCCACCACAAGAGTCTGAGGTCATCGTCCTTGATGACGAAGTGGGAAGTCCCGAGGATTTTGCAACCCAAACAAGGCGGTCTTCCAGGCAGTCACAGGTATAACAGAACTAATTGGCATGGGGTGAAAAAATATTCATGCATAGTACTTCCAATGGGATCCTCTTGACAACTGTTCTATGTCAGTTATGGATGCAGGGTTGAACTTCTTGAGGGAGGGGTAAGAATTAGAAGGCAAGGAAGAGCAGATTTGCAGAAATCTTGTTCAGCAGTTAGATATTTATTTATTCTCCACTTTTTCGTGTAAAATCAGTATGTTTGTGATTATTTCACATTCAAGACTTTTATATATTTGTATTGACTTTTTTCAAAACTGTTTTGTTTCACATGACTATAATAGTAATTGAAGTACTTTAGAACTGTTGCAAATGCCTTCATGATAACCTTGTCTTTCACTGAGAAAAAGTATAAATACTAAATTTAGTACATTTCTAATGTATGATCATATGTGAAATTACAGGACGGTTATATTTTCTGGTTTTGGATGTGTGGGAGAGTACCCAGATCAAGTACAGCATGAACGTGATACTTG
>JAWQFJ010027171.1:5000-22500 GCA_034096865.1 Theodoxus fluviatilis
CTATCTATCCATCCATCCATCCATCCATCCATCCATCCATCCATCCATCCATCCATCCATCCATTTATCCATCCATCCATCCATCCATCCATTTATCCATCCATCCATCCATCTCTATCGATCTATCTATCTGTCTATCTATCTGTCTATCTATCTGTCTATCTATCTGTCTGTCTATCTATCTATCTGTCTGTCTGTCTGCCTGCCTGCCTGCCTGCCCGGCTGCCTATCTATCTATCTATCTATCTATCTATCTATCTATCTATCTATCTATCTATCTATCTATCTATCTATCTATCTATCTATCTATCTATCTATCTATCTATCTATCTATCTATCTATCTATCTATCTATCTATCTATCTATCTATCTATCTATCTATCTATCTATCTATCTATCTATCTATCTATCTATCTATCTATCTATCTATCTATCTATCTATCTATCTATCTATCTATCTATCTATCTATCTATCTATCTATCTATCTATCTATCTATCTATCTATCTATCTATCTATCTATCTATCTATCTATCTATCTATCTATCTATCTATCTATCTATCTATCTATCTATCTATCTATCTATCTATCTATCTATCTATCTATCTATCTATCTATCTATCTATCTATCTATCTATCTATCTATCTATCTATCTATCTATCTATCTATCTATCTATCTATCTATCTATCTATCTATCTATCTATCTATCTATCTATCTATCTATCTATCTATCTATCTATCTATCTATCTATCTATCTATCTATCTATCTATCTATCTATCTATCTAGCTATCTAGCTATCTATCTATCTATCTATCTATCTATCTATCTATCTATCTATCTATCTATCTATCTATCTATCTATCTAAATGCAATAAGATGTAGTTCAAGTTGATCAAAATATGTGTGTCTAGAGAGTGGAAAAAGCAATACATATCAGAACAAATGAAATACAAGTTTCTTTCAAATTCCATTGAGTCCTACTGTGCATATCTTGGTTTTCAGTGTTGTTTATTCTTGTTGCGTTTACTTTCATTCCTTTAAAACTGAAATGTCATTACATTTCCAGGATCTTCCCCCTGCATATTCACCCAATCCAGGGCCCCCTAGCTACACCCAGGCCATCCATGACCCCACAGGTAACCTGTGTGTAGGACCCTGTGTATGCCTATGTGTATATGTATATGTGCACGTCCACGATATTGCCTAACACTATCAAAAACTGGGGGTCTGGGTAAAGACACTTGAATAAAACTATCTAACACAGTCAGCATGCATATATTTCAAATTTATATGGGTTCTTTAAATGTTTTTGTAATGCTATGACCAATAGTTTTTATAGTTTTGCTTTGCAGAGATTCACAAAAAAATAATTAAACTCGTACGAAGCGGAAAAATGGCGCCGAAAAACGGGACATTTTGCGACGCCACTTTTGAATGCTTGTTATCTTGTGCAAATTCACCTTACAAAGTATAGATTGTGTGAAATAATTCAAGTTCAATTGTTAATTTAGTCATATTTCAGTGGAAAGTCGCCACAAAATAAAAACAGAGGTAGTTCTACCGAAATAAAAAAGACCTATGAGTACGTTACTCTCGTTTCTACCACCCTTGCTCAGAGGGAAAAAATCGAAGCCAAACATGTGTACATAAATGTGTTGAAGAGAAGGTTCAAATTACTTTTCCTTTCATTAGTTTACTCATACAACTGCATAGTTTTATTATTCTTTTGGTATTAACCAATTTCTTGGGACTATTTTGATGGTCAGCGTCGGTTGTTTCCCTGCGTTACTTACGAAAGGTATGCGTGTACCAAACGTGTTGCTATATTGTTCCGCACTCGAAACGGATACGAAGGAATCTTTTGTCATCCCGCAGTAAATGAACACGTTTATAGAAGGATACGTCATAGTACTCGCGATTTTTGACCAATGAGAAGGCTTCGTTTCCTTCATTTCCTTCTGTTACGTACGAAAATTTGCTACACATGTGCGAAGCTTTCAGTTCGTTTGATCCGTTCGATCGACCATCTTCATCCAATTTGGGTTAAGTAAGGCATTCTACATTAGTTTTTTATTAATACAATTCAATAGTTTCGTTCATGGGTCATGAATAAATACTTTATGACTAGTTTTTATCAACGCCATTCTGGTTTTGGTTTCTGGTGTTTCTTACGAAACTCAATCGTCGCGGAGGAGCTTATCACATCGATTGATTTGGTCAGAATCACATCATGTTTGTTTTCATAGAACTAATTTGATGTTCCCTCATGCTAGATATCAAAATAATACCTTTTATAATGATATACGCATGTGATCGTCTCGCTGGTTACAAAGAAACCAAACACAGGTATGTCCCACCTAGTGTTAGGCAATATCGTGGACGTGCACATATATGTGTGTGTTATGTGTTTTGTTTGTGTTTGCATAATAGTGTGTGCCTATGTGTTAGTTTAGTGTCTGGGTGTTTAGTGTGTTGTGTGTGTGTGTACTTTGTGGTGTGTGTGTGTGTGTGTGTGTGTGTGTGTGTGAGTACATATGTTAATTAAGAGCATTTGTGTGTTTTGAAGGTGAAGATTTTTCTATTTATAAATACCAGAACAACATATGATGATCAAAATTGTTTTAAAGTTTACTTGACAAAATGTAATTGACCTCGTGGTTGTTACGGCATTTTTAGGTTGGATGATGGTGAAACACATGGGCTAAACGTTTTCTAGAAAGGCGACAGCAAACTATGTAAGTGGACAGTGAGAGAGCCTGTGACATGAATGCTCAAGCAAGTTCAAATACTGAAAGAGAGTGCAGGATTGAGAAGTTCATCAGGCAATTGTAATTTGCCTCATCGTCATGCCTATGGGTCTGTTTCTTGAGTTCATCCATATTGTACAACTCTCTGTTTTGGAGGGATATTTGACCCGTAGATATGTTGACTGAATTCTCCATCTGTGAAATTTGGACAAGTCAATAACCCTACTTGAAACTCACCACCCAATTTTAGTCTTGCCCTTCCAGGTAAAGGCTTGGAGAACTTTATTCACAGATAACATTATAAGGGAGATTTACTTTGCTATTTTGGTTTCCACCTAGTACGAAGTCAATATGACAATTCAATATGACAAAGAAGATTTCCTCAAAAGTTTGGTTTCCAGATGGGAAATAAAAAATAATAAAGGGACCGACGTTTGTGAATGTGCATGACAAAGCCAGGCTAATGTTGCTGAAATAGTTTTGGACAAAAAAAGCCTTGTAAAGTTGCTATGTTATGTATTTCCATGGCTTTATGCTAAAATAAAAGAATAATGCATGCTATAAATAATTATTATTCTCTGGAATTTATATTAAAGACTAAACACATTTGTTGAAAAATCTGATTTTGTCATTTTGGACACTTTATTTGGGTTTCCTCATGTTTGGTTACATTTGTGTATGTGCATGTAATGGAGTGATAGTGCAAGTACAGTGGACGAAGAAGTGTGGATGAATATATGTCATTTCAAGCACAACCAAGTACATGCAAATGCCTGTGTTACTTAGTATTTGCATACATGAGCTGTGGAATATTAATGTGCAATTCCTGTCCATAATTGTACTAATAATTATTTGCTAGAATTCAGTGTAATGTGCATGTTATCCCTCCAGGTTTACTGGAAGTCCTACAGACTTTATCTGTCTGTATGTCTGTCTTTCTGTGTGTCTGTCTGTCCCGACTTAAAGGCTGATATCTCAAAAACTGCTGGACGGATTTCCTTGACATTTTGCACACTTACTGGAAGTTAGGTCCGATTGAATGTATCAAATTTTCAGAATCGAGGTTTGAAAAGAAAGTGTTTTTTTAAGGTCGTAAACTCGAAAGCACCTCCCTAATATGTCAATTGACGGAATGGCGAAATGCAAAATGTGTGATGTCATCAATAACGTGACGTAATTTTATCTGTATGTCTGCCTCTCTGTCCCGACTTAACGGCTGATTTCTAAAAAACTACTGGACGGATTTCCTTGACATTTTGCACACTTACTGGAAGTTAGGTCCGATTGAATGTATCAAATTTTCAGAATCGAGGTTTGAAAAGAAAGTGATTTATTTAGGTCGTAAACTCGAAAACACCCCCTTGAAATGGCAGTTGACGGAATGGCGATAATATTTCGCCTTTTCCTTCACTCCCGTCATCAGCAGCGTTTCTCCCACGCTGTACGAGCGCTCACCAATTACATAAATATTTTTCGTGATCCTCCCCAGAAGAAAAAAATCACCTTTGCTTTAAAAAACAGTCAAAATTGTCCACCAGCGCGGCCGGTCCGAACCTTCGAACAGCCACTCTGTCTGAGTGCAACAACTTGGTAGTCTGTTCGCGTGGCCTAATGGTAGTGAATCAATATTGCACTTGGCAGAAATAGACCTTGAGTATCCTAAAATGTACAAGACCACTCAAATTTCATGAACTATCATCCATTTTTCTACAATTTACAGTGCAAAATACGAAGCGAGGGAGTTTACTGAAAAGAACGTTATAATTGCATTACAAACACGTAGTAACGTCAGTTGCCGAATGGCTCAGATGGTTAAAGCTTTGGACTATTGTAAGGTTAGGTCATGCGTGAACGGGTTCGAATCCACGCTGAAACTTTTTTCCCCCCTCTTTTTTCGAGAGGTTGCTGATTCGAACTTAACCTCTTTTTTTTGGTGTTCTGCCACTCTTACTCACTGATTTGGTGTTCTGCCACTCTCACTCACTGATTTTGGTGTTCTGCCACTCTCACTAACTGATTTGGTGTTCTGCCACTGACGCTCACTGATTTGGTGTTCTGCCACTCTCACTAACTTATTTGGTGTTCTGCTACTCTCGCTCACTGATTTGGTGTTCTGCCACTCACGCTCACTGATTTGGTATTCTGCCACTCTCACTAATTCATTTGGTGTTCTGCCACTCTCACTCACTGATTTGGTGTTCTTCTACTCTCGCTCACTGATTTGGTGTTCTGCCACTCTCACTCACTGATTTGGTGTTCTTCCACTCTCACTAATTTATTTGGTGTTCTGCCACTCTCACTCACTGATTTGGTGTTCTGCCACTCTCACTGATTTGATGTTGTGCCACTCTCACTCACTGACTTGCTGTTCTACCACTTTCACTCACTGATTTGCTGTTCTACCACTTTCACTCACTGATCTGCTGTTCTTCCACTCACGCTCACTGATTTGGTGTTCTTCCACTCATGCTCACTGATTTGCTGTTCTGACACTCTCCCTCACTGACTTGCTGTTCTACCACTCTCTCTCTCTCTCTCTCTCTCAATGATTTGGTGTTCTTCCACTCACACTCACTGATTTGCTGTTCTGCACTCTCACTCACTGACTTGCTGTTCTGCCACTCTCTCTTAATGATTTGGTGTTTTTCCACTCACACTCACTGATTTGCTGTTCTGCACTCTCACTCACTGACTTGCTGTTCTACCATTCTCTCTCTCTCTCTCAATGATTTGGTGTTCTTCCACTCACACTCACTGATTTGCTGTTCTGCACTCTCACTCACTGACTTGCTGTTCTGCCACTCTCTCTTAATGATTTGGTGTTCTTCCACTCACACTCACTGATTTGCTGTTCTGCACTCTCACTCACTGACTTGCTGTTCTGCCACTCTCTCTCAATGATTTGGTGTTCTTCCACTCACGCTCACTGATTTGCTGTCTGCCATTCTTGCTCACTGATTTGCTGTTCTGCCACTCTCAATGGCTGATTTGCTATTCTGCCATTCTCACTAACAGATTTTGGTGTGCCTTGCTCACATACCACTCCGTGGCATCTATCTTGAATGCATGCTATCACTAGTGATCTTCATGATCATTGGCCTAACATAGCCTACAGAGGCTGACAGACCATGAAACTTTATTATGTCATCTCTCCTTTGTCCACAGAGGGACCTCCCCCTTCCTATGAATCACTCTATGGGAAGGTGCGAGAAGCCAAGGAGTCCTCCAGCGGCTTTGCCGACTTCATGAAGAAATTTATCATCTTGCTTCTGGGCACCTGTAAGTCATTTCACATGTCTTCTGCATGTCTCTCAATTTCAGTCACTATTTGTTAGAAATAATATTGATTTTCAATCTCTAATGGTTTTTGTGGTTTTTTTTTTAGAGCTTACAAAAATATACTGCTGCTTGGGATCAGACAGTGTTTAACCTTTTTTTGTAGTCTGTCTAGGGAAACCTGTAGAATGTTAGCAGGGAATGTTGCAATATGTAGGATCTACAAATTATTAGTTCCCATGTACATTCACTTCTCACTTGGTATTGATTTTCCCTTTCATGCATTGCCACACTAGAAATGCATGAGAGCGAGATACCATTGTGATGCTGCTGGTTGGGATCCATGTTGTTTTGCAGTGTGCGCATTTGCATGCACAGTGCACAGCAGTTTTGCATTTGTAAAGGTGTGAGTACTTGTGCACATAGATGTGTGTATCCACGTTATTGTGTGTGTGTGTGTGTGTGTGTGTGTGTGTGTGTGTGTTTGTGTGTGTGTGTGTGTGTGTGTATGGTCCGCATCGGCCTCTACAGCCACCACGTGTCTCATCTTCGTTCGCGAAGCAATGCCATAGTATAGTGTGTGTGTGTGTGTGTGTGTGTGTGTGTGTGTGTGTGTGTGTGTGTGTGTGTGTGTGTGTGTGAGGGAGAGAGAAAGACAGATGAACAGATGACAGACAGACAGACAGACAGACAGACAGACAGACAGACAGACAGACAGACAGACAGACAGACAGACAGACAGACAGACAGACAGACAGACAGACAGACAGACAGACACAGACAGACAGAGAGAAACAGAGACAGAGAAACAGTGACAGAGAAAGACAAATGAGTTACAAAACCTCAATATGACTTTATTCATTTATTTGTTTATTTCTATTTACAGTAGGTTGCACAATATGCATAGGACTCCTTATGGCAGTGCCAGTTGCGATGATAGTCATAGGTGAGTGACATAACTGCTTTTCCCTTTGACTGGGCAGCATGCAAATGCAGAAGAGTGCGTGCATGGTCGTCGAAGCAACACCCCTGTTGAAAAAGACAACATACTGGTTATAACAACCTGAGCTATACAAACTTCATCATTCATAGTAGACAAAACACAACACATGGTAGTAGAAGCAACACTCCTGTTGAAAAAGACAACATACTGGTTATAACAACCTGAGCTATACAAACTTCATCATTCATAGTAGACAAAACACAACACATGGTAGTAGAAGCAACACCCCTGTTGGAAAAGACAACATACTGGTTATGACAACCTGAGCTATACAAACTTCATCATTCATAGTAGACAAAACACAACACATGGTAGTAGAAGCAACACTCCTGTTGAAAAAGACAACATACTGGTTATAACAACCTGAGCTATACAAACTTCATCATTCATAGTAGACAAAACACAACACATGTAGTAGAAGCAACACCCCTGTTGAAAAAAGACAACATACTGGTTATAACAACCTGAGCTATACAAACTTCATCATTTATTGTAGACAAAACACAACTAAGTGACAACTAAAGTCACTTTAATTACCAGGAACAGCAGCTTGCATATTTGTTAAATTTAATGAGAGTAAAATATGACTGAACTGCAGTACAGCTACATGGATTTGAAGTTTAACAGGATGGAAGAAGTCTTTACTAGTTCTAGGTTGAATATTTGCAAGCTGTCCTGTCTGGTAATCAAGGAGACTTCATATACTTCTTCCTTGTTCTGCTTTGCTATCTTGTCTGTTGCCTGCAGTCCATCTGTTACAGAGACATTCAAAGTAGGCAGTTATGATTTGCATGATAAGGGCACATGTACTTTTCAATGTTAATCTCTACAAATGAAGTAATGATGGATTTGAGATGTTTAACAAGGTGCTGTCTGGTAACTTGTGTAATTGTTAGATATTGTCAACTGAATTTCTGGGCCTCTCCAGTTCTCTTGTCTCATGCAAATGTGAACTTAGCTTTGTTGTTGGTCAGATGCATCTGGCATTACACAGCATCGTTATCACAGCAGTCTTGCCATGAACTTCATTTTGCTCACTTTATTTATGATAGTCAAGTTTGTTTGATCCTGACAAACTTTCCAATGGAGTAGTTTGATGTAGACTGAAACTGCAAACTTCTCTACAAATATTATGTCAAATTGACTCTAAAAATAGATGATAGGAAACCTGTGAGTGACTTTTTTAGCAAGGACAGGCAAGAAGGTGGAAATTAACAATTTTTTAAATTCATGACCATGAAATCATTAGACGCTCTTGCAAGGCTGTATTTTGCAGACATGTATGGCTTTGATATTATTGCTGTGGGGACGGAATAATTCCTTTGTCAACATGTAATATATCTATGGAATTCCAGGATTTTGAACATTGAAGTTATCTCCCTTCATATGGAGGTTTGCATGTGGACCAACAAGCTTCAGCCAGAAAATGCTGTCATTATCTAATGTTAGCATAGGAAAAAGGGGGCTTTAAGTTTAAATGAGCACTTTATTGTGAGATTATTTGAATTTATTACTTTCTCATTGTTCTTTTACTTTTAAGTATCCTCATATGTATATATTCTTAGTGCAGGCACCAAAGGCCACCACCACAAAAAGAAGAAGTAACATGACCAAAAATCATAGATCTGTAGGTCAGCCTGAACCCCCCCAAATTTTATTTCTCTTATTAGAAGAGACCAGATTGGACGTAGCCCAGAATTTCTTTCACTGAAAATGTTTTTAAAGACTTAAATAGTGGATTTGGCTGAGTGCTCATGGGGCAGGGATGATGGAGCAGCACACAGTTACTTTTTTCAGGTCAATTTCTTTCTATTTTTTCTCTTTTTTGGTATTTTTTTCATTAATAAAAAGTTTTGGATCAACAGAAAATGAGACAGTCAGTTGCATCACCATAACCACAACTATTTTTGTGTGGCCGAAGTATGTGGTTAAAATTGACAGTAAGTTGAACCTTGTCAGTCACTCCAGATGATGTTTGTCTTTCCAGGAGGCCTGCATCTCCACGACTGCCCCATCCAGCACTACATTCCCATCTACCTCATCGTGGCTGGGTGCTTCGGCATCGTCAAGAACGTCTTCAGTTTGTGCCAGAGGTGCACGAAGAGCAGGGAAGAAGAAGAGGACAGCCAAGTGAAGAGCAATCCCATAGACATGCTTCTCAACTGCTTCATGCTGGCCTGGTTCATTGCAGGTGTGTAGCAGTGCCTTCCTTCTCCCTGCAGGTGTGTAGCAGTGCCTTCCTTCTCCCTGCAGGTGTGTAGCAGTGCCTTCCTTCTCCCTGCAGGTGTGTAGCAGTGCCTTCCTTCTCCCTGCAGGTGTGTAGCAGTGCCTTCCTTCTCCCTGCAGGTGTGTAGCAGTGCCTTCCTTCTCCCTGCGGGGAGTCCCTTCAGAGAAGAACGTTTGACACTGCATGCATGCCCACAACTTCCATTTGTAGTTGACAAGATTTTCTATGATGCTTGCAGACAAATTCAGAGACTAAAACTTTTTCCCGTCAGTGAGTTGGGACCTGCATAAATTGTTAGATATGCAACTAGTAAACACTGTCTTCACATGGAGTCATTTGTGTATGCCTTGTACTGTTAGGTAAATTAGGTTTTTAAAACATTTCATTGTAGTCCTGAGGGAGGCAAGTATATAATAAAAATTGAGAAGCAAAGCAAGGCTTATTTGTCTGTCTGTCTTGTTAAAAATCTATATTACGCAATAACACTGAAGTCAACAACAACAGAAGCCTGACCAATCCTTATTGTGCTTGCATGGATACAAAAAAAACTAAAAAGGAGGCTTGGTAATGGGTGATGAGAGTAATGGGGTGTCGCTTCACACCTGGTGTCCATAGGATTACTACTTGGTAAGCAGCAATTGAGGACAGTGGAACCTAAGAATCATTCCTCAAATGCCAGAATTTAGTCAGGTGGTCTCACTACAGATGCACATCTATTTGCCTGGAGTGTGGCATACTTTAAGGACTAGTAGATGTCAAATTTTCTGTGGATATTTTGTGAAACAACAACTAAACTTGCTCTTATAAACAGTTTGTGTAGCAATTTGTTGCAGTTATGATGATATTCAATTGCAAGCCACTTGGGATAAGTTTTGAGTTGACCTGATTTGGTTGCTTTTGGTTGCAGGCAACGTTTGGATTTACAGCATCTGGGGCCACTTCAACGAGTCAGACACAACATCAAGCAACTACTGCCACCCACTGTTGTACTACTTTGCCTTCTGGGTGACCACAGCCTGCTACATCCTCATGGGCCTCACCTGCTGCTGTGTCTGCTTTGGGGGGATTATGGCTTCCTGCCTGAACAGCAAGCCTTGAACATGGGCTGCTGCTGTACGGCAGCCTCTGACTCCGACAGGTAACTTGGTTGAGTTCTTGGGATTGTGATCTGGGGTTTGCTTCTCTGCAGATGTGGTTTCAGTTTCATGTGCTCTGTTTGATTTTCTGCTGCAGGAGTTGAGATTTCCTTTAAGATAGTTAACCCGCGCAGTGCAGTGATAACAACCACCAAAAAAGCACACTCCCAGTGTACTGGCGTTGATGGCAGACCAGCTCTGATGTGTGCTGTGCTCTCATTGGTTGATAGAAAGAGGCTCTAACCAATAGAGATTGAGCTTAATGAAAGAAAAAGAGCCAAAGCCCAGTGGGTGAACATTTTTACTGTGACACTCAGCTGTAGCAGTTCAAATTATCAGACTGTGGCACTCCAGGGGTTAACTCATTGCTTACGCAGGGATAGCATTAGGAAATTTACCTCTGTACGCAGTGTTTTTTTAAGTTTTCAAAAAATCGTACAAAGTCCAAATTTTGAATAACTGTTTAATATTTGGAACCACAAGAAAGAAAATAATTTGCACTTTCTAGCTGAAGTGCTGGATAGTTACAATATGCAGTAAGAAAATTGGGGAAATTTGTTTTTTAACACCAGGTACATGCAATTTTGATTTTCTTTTTTTTACACCTAATGTATTGTACTAATAGTCAAGAGATAGATTTTGCACAACAGTTCTGAAATCAGTATTTCCACATCAAACTATATTGATGAATGATTGACTACAGGATAAAAAAATGCTTGAAAATGATTTTTTTTAGCAAGTCAGAGAGGTGAAATCAGAAAATATACACTTACTCACTGCAATCTGTCTCTGTTTGAATAGAAGAAAAGTCTCAAATGACCTGAGAGAAAGAAGGCGCCCTACTCGGCATAGTCCTCTTTTGTGTGGTACAGTTCATTGGAGGAGTAGAGAAGGTTTTCGGCATCCTCTGCATCCGAATCGATGTCTGTGTCTGCTGTAAAAACCGTTTCTATCTCTTCCTCTCTTTCTGACGTCGACGGCGACGAAGTCAATTCGTCTTCGCTTTCAGCCACGAAATCGATTCGTCTTCGCTGTCAGCCACCGCTTCATTCTCGTTGACTGGGACTATTTCCGCATCAGAATCATAAAGATCTTCTTCAGAAGTCCAATATCCACCTAGATCTTCAATATCAGACCCTTCTTCCATCCACACTTCTAATACTTCGTCATTTTCATCACCGCTCGATCACCTTCGACAACGCGACGCCATGTCGACAAGCGCGTAAACGCGACGTAGGGTGAGCGTAGCTTCTACTACATCTAGCTTTCTCACGGGGACTATACTAAAGAAAAGGTAACTCCAGCGAACACACACTGGATAGAGAATAAAGAGCTGTACGATTTACTTCCCTTGAAACAGCCACGGAGATAGGAAAAATTCATTACGGCGACCGCAACACGTAGTTGAGCTGCGTAGCCAAAGGGTGTTGGCGTCATCGCAACACGTGCTTGCGCTGCGTAAGCAATGAGTTAAGAATGAGTTTATTTGAGTCCAATATTTGAATACAACACTCTTAAATCAAGCTATTTGTTGAGCTTTCATCGCTTATACCTTTTGTATGAATGGAGGTGGGAAACATTACTCTGCATAATGCTGCATGACTGGAAAGATCTGATGGACAGAAATCTTGGACCTTTGTATCACATGTCACATTACAATCACAATGAGGAAAGCCTTGATGGGAATCTCCACTGCAGAGACTCGGAGAGAGGTGAATAGAAAGTGGGACCACACTTGATGCAGAGAACTGACAGTGACTGATGCTACCTGTTGGGTCAAGACGGCTCGCTCCAATGTCGCACCCATTACCTGTAACATTTAACATATTTGAACTTGCACAGCTTGAAAACTATTACTCATGAGGTCTGTGATATAACCTCATATCTGGTGTCATGGATCTTCCATTCCTTGTCTCCTTCTTGGGGAACTATATTATATGTGTATGTGGTTTAAATCAGGGATTGAGCACCTGTCTTGAGATTCATCTGGCGTAGTTCATAGACTTGAGGTTTTGGGTTTGTGAGATGGATATTAAAATTGTGTGCAAAGATTTAAGCTCTGTACTTAATGGCTGCACAATTTGCACCAACTATTTTTCTTGTGAATGTATATATACTTCTTTGCCAATTAAAAAAGTAAACTATTTTGTCTTTCATACATGTCACATTCCTGATCTTATGTGTTATGAGTAACTGAATATTTAAACATACTTTCTCCACTATTTTCTCAAAATGTAATTATGCTGCAAATAATTGAACACGAATCTCTGGAGCTTGCTCTATAACCAAGTGCCTTTCCAGAAAAAACCTTATTGCAGATTTTTTTAATATGATGAAGGAAGACGACTTTTGGGGGGATTGTATGGGGATCAATTCTGAGGTCAAAGACTTCTTTTCCTGTCAAGTTTATCAACTCATGAAATTCATATAGGGCTGCTGCCACTTAATGTAACCCCCACCCCCCACCCCATTTCCCCACCCCCACCCCCAACCTCCCTCCCTCCCTCCTTTCTCATCCACAAAAAAATGTGGTAATGCTGTTTTTGAGAGGCCTTGCTCCTGTAGCCAACACAGGAAACTGAGCAGCACCATATGTTACCTTTTCATGGATTTTTGTTCCAAAATAAAATTTGATGTGGGGTTGAAATATCTAATAATTACAATGATCATTTCAACATTGCTCAAGGATTTTTTTTACAGCAATGACTAATTTTCAAAAGTGAAACATACAGTTTACTCATGACTTTTTTGGAAGCTTGTGCACAGTTTTTGCTTTTTGTCATAGAGTAACTGCTGGGTACACTTTACTAGATGGAGCATTTAACATTACTTGTTAATGATTACTTGTGCTTCATTTTGATAAAATTGTGTCTTACATTAGCAATTATTCTTAGCAGGAAAGCAGTCATGTTCACCGAAGACAAGTCAGTGTGAAATACCAGAATAATGGTGACTTGTTCTTGGGTTTTGTCAAACCCATTTGGGTTTTTATGAGGTTCCACATACTATGCAAACTCCACTTTTGTAAAATAATCAGTTTTTCTTTTGCGTGATGACTGAGTATTAATTTTAGTGTATGTTTTAAATTGGCAGGATTATATAATGGCAGTTGTTGTAAGGGAAAAATGAGGAAGATGTCTTCAAAGATCCTGGGTTGAATTTAATATCCTGCAGCCTAATAACGAGAATGCTTTTTGATGTGTGCTACAGTTTTTGTTGGCAGAGAAGCAATCTTTGCTCTGATGGAGCCGTGTGGAAGGATCTTCTCGAGATGGAAGCAGAAGTGATTGACCCACCCCGAAAGTTCTTATGAACAATTTGCTGCAAGCTCTTTTTCTTGCCTACTCCAACAGATGCTTGCAAATGAAGATGAAAGTTTCAGCTATGATTCAAGATATTTGCGTTACGATTAAGTGCTGCCATAGAGAATTTCTTATAGTTTCTGGCTGTTTTCCCCCTCATTCTGTTTTCATCAGCAGATGAAGAATGATAAGTGAAGTGCCCATGCCCCAAGGGAGGCAAAGCTAGGGACAGTTGCCTGAATGAGTAAAAATCATGTGAAGATCTTGAATAAAATATCTTCCACTTTTTGAGGAAGGTTAAATTTATAAGTAAAAAATTGTTTCCGCTGTCTGTCTGTCTGTCTCTGTCTCTCTGTCTGTCTGTCTGTTTGTATGTGTGCCTGTCTGTGTGACTGTCTGTCTGTGTGTCTGTCTGTCTGTCTGTGTGTCTGTCTGTGTGTCTGTCTGTGTGTCTGTGTGTGTCTGTCTGTCTGTGTGTCTGTCTGTGTCTGTCTGTCTGTCTGTCTGTCTGTCTGTCTGTCTGTCTGTCTGTCTGTCTGTCTGTCTGTCTGTCTGTCTGTCTGTCTGTCTGTCTGTCTGTCTCTCTCTCTCTCTCTCTCTCTCTCTCTCTCTCTCTCTCTCTCTCTCTCTCTCTCTCTCTCTCTCTCTCTCTCTCTCTCTCTCTCTCTCTCTCTCTCTCTCTCAAATGGTCTCATCTCTTTGCTCTATGAGCACAAATGAGACTATACCACAACAGCATAATTTACAGTACTTACATTTTGTATCTGTATTGTTCTTGCCATCTTTTTGCCTGGCATGTCTGTTTTACATTTGAAAGACATTAAATCGAAAAAATGTCTTGAAGATGTAATGTTAAAAACAATTCTTGTGTGGTCTTATCATTCCTCTTTGCAGTATTATCATGCTTACTTGCTTGTAAGTTGTCAGTACGTCAAGAAATACTTAGGATTTAGAGGAGTCATTTGATCTGAAAGATGTGAAGGCTCACCATAGATTGAGAGGTTTTGTGTGCAAAATTTGACAGAGAAATGTATGCAGAAACACAAACGAACAAAAATAATATAGAATGTAGCAGAGGTTCAAACAGTGTTTCTATGCCTTGTTACTTGGAAAATTTTATTTTCATGTAGCTGAAAAAATGGTTAACATTTAGTTGGCAGACATTCTTTATTTACTGCAAACTACTGAAATGATAAGTTATATACTACAAATATGCTTATGTCTAATATTTTTCAGCTTTAAACATAGAAGCAACATTTTCCTAATTTATATGTGCTAATTATGATTGAGGTTGTGCGATGTTTCAAACATGAGAAGTCAGTGTTTGTTTTGTAGACTTTTACATCTACTTGGCATTATGATATTAAGAAAGATTCCTTTTCATTGAAGAAATTGTTAACATTTCTTTGCCAGTTTACCATCTAGTATATGCTGTATTTTCAAAAGATTTAAACCCATTTATGCAGGATTTTAACAGTTGTAGTAAAAGTTGTTAGACTACATTGCTTTATGCTGACATATAAACAAGGGAAATGTTAGAATTTTTTCAGCAACCTCCCCTGACATAAACAAATGAAATACAAAATATTTTCTAAGTAAGAGAAATACAGCTAATTGCATCCTGTGTATAGGATACTCACCTCAAAGGAATCAGTTGAATTTCTAATACTTTCAGAGCTGATAAGTTAGGTCCAAATATGACCGAAAACCCACAATTAGGCAGGGGAATTTTAGTTTCAATTTGTTGTCAATTAAGCGTTCAATTTTTTGTTACATTACATGTCTACTACACTTCCACCTGTAGGAATACTTGCATGATTGAATATATACATTCCATTTATCAGAATTCCACACTTCAATTGTTTATACAGTTGATGGAATTAATGCTAATAACATATTGCAGTACCCACAACATACATGCTTCAGGGTTTTCTGCCAATGCCTGGTTACTTTTGGTTTGTGTGATATTTCCATATCTGTTTATCTGATCTATCATGATCTTTACTGTGCATGTGTTTATAATTGCTCTTGCATACATTAAACATGTACAGGAAACCGTTTTGATTTTGGACTCCTTTATCGTCTTGGATAGCAAACACTTGGGCTACGTGACTTCAGCACCTCTTTGTTCGCGAGGAACAAAGAAAGGTGCGCGTCTCCACCACGCTGCAAACACGTGTTAACACTGCACATTCTTTCATAAACAATCTACACCCACAAACACAAGCAATTCTACACAATTCTTTAGCCACCCATAGTCTACAAAATCCCATCACATTCTTCCGCAACACAACCGAATCCAACTGCCGAGATTCTCCAAATTCTTCCTCGTCAAATCCGTGGATAAGTCTCAGGGACGAGACCTTGCGATGACTTATCAAGTTCTATCTCCTCCGTCATGTCGGATATACGAAGAAAGTTTCACAGACAACAGGAGGCAAAACGAGGCAAGATGCACACCTTCCTGACAGACACGTCAAAGTGTCCATGGCAATTTTTCATATGGAACAAAAGGCAGAAAATGAATTCCAGAAAGCCTGAATATCTAGGAGTCGTCCAGCCTTGAGTTGGGTACAATAACAACACGATACGACACAAAACAGCATATCACAACAAACCTCACTACAAACACAGCAATACAATATTATTCTTTATTCATCCTGTCGTGAAGATTAAATGGTGATCATCATGAAGTTCATCATGAAAAGGAACTCAAAGACAAAGTCCTGTCTAGAAAACAAAAGGGGCACGCTTCCTACATGCATAGCTGGGCCCCCTTAACATCCTTCACAGTTGACTATGGCCGCAACACGTCCTTACCCATCCCACCTATCGTCTGGCCGTCTTCATTGCCTTCCTGGTTGCTAAGACCTCTGCTCCCTCTACCAGTTTTACCTGCATCTCAGCCATCGGGTACGTACATCGTGGCTTGTCTGATCCCTCCGGGACTTTCTACATTCGGTAGCTACTCCACGCTTGCCATAAAGATTCTTCTCCGCTGTCCACGCGCTTCTCCGACAGGGGGAGATAACCATCCCCAGCCCTGCTGCACATAATCCCCACCGCCTCCAGTTTTATCCAATTCTTTTGGCTCTCATTCACATGACACTCACATTTCCTTCCTTCAAGCACTCCACCGGTCAACCGTTCACCCGTTTACTCTTAGGGTCCTTCCCCAGGCACGCACCCCTTCGTGCCCCATTGTACATATGGAGCTTTACTTAACTCTACACGGGCCCTTCCCGGGCCCACTCTTCCAGTCCGTATCAAGATCCCCAATTCCGCGATCAGAATTTATGTCCCAACTCCTGGCCGCTCTTGCCTTCTGTCATCTCGACACTCGCATTTTTAGGAGCATAGTTTCCCGTTAGGGCTGCCTCTACAACAGCACAACAAGGCCTCTCGGATGTTCATCACCTGCTCGGCCGCTGGAGATCCTCCGCTGTCCGCCATTACGTCCGGTGCACCTCCAGTGTCTCAGCCTTGCAAGGATTCCCCCCCCCTCGCTCTATGACCGCGGGGGGCTGTTGGGGCTCGCCTTTCCATTTGGGCGTGGCGCGGACTGCTTGGACGGAAGCTGTCTGCGCTATGGCCCTTGTATCACCCAAATGGAGCGGAATTCGCTCGCCTTCCTCCTTGCCATATTAAAAGGAATCACAGCTGCAGCTTTCAGTTACCAGAACTGAGATTCGGCTAGGGCCGTTCGCAAACGCGGACCCGTGTTACTTTTGAATTTTCTCTGCATGCCCCTGGATGTCAAATGATGGCGGCCAACATAAAAGGGGTTTGCATGTAGGGCAAAGCT